>JAAGKR010007939.1:8651-33864 GCA_011419295.1 Clarias macrocephalus | reverse complement strand
TATATATATATATATATATATATATATATATATACACACACACACACACACACACACACACACACACACATACACTCCATGAAAGAAGAGTAAAGAGTACTCTTCTACACCCTACATAGGGCACTACATAGGGGTGCTAATTAGTAGCCAGTCAGTGATTCAGACCTAGAGGAATCAAGACAGCCCTAGACAATTAAAACTCACAGATGTGGCCACTTAACTTTTCTCCCCCCCCTTTCTGGCTAGATCCCAAATACTGACTCACTTTCTCTATAAGTGCACTAGATTAGAAGGGAATACAGTGATTTCTACAGCATAACTACCAGGCTTCTGATTGGTCCCATGGAAACATTTTAGCTTCCTGAACAGATTCTGTTTGAAACACGCTCTAATAAGTAAACATGTTGTAATAGAGGTTTTTCTTCTTCTTCAAAGGGCCAACCAAGATTAGAGGCTTAGCAGTGCATATATATATAGGCAGGAGGAACCAAAAGTGCACCAAAGTGCTCAGATTCAATCAGGTGTCAACCCAAGCCCTGTACAGTAAGAAGTAACTGCGACAGAAAACTACAGGTATCCAGGAGTATAAATCGCCCCACGTATACCTGAAGGCGCATGGACAGACCCTTACCCCCGCCCTTTATCCCTAATGCTTGTATAAGTACACTGTTGTTGTTGTTGATCTTTTGGCTGCTCCCAGTCAAGGGGTCCGATCCGATCCGCACAACAGCTTGGCGCAGGTTTTACACCGGATGCCCTTCCTGACGCAACCCTCACATTTTATCTGGGCAATGCAACTAGTGGTTGGGGTTTGGTCATTGGGGGGGGAATCGAACCTGGGTTTTCCACATGGCGGGCGAGAACCCCACCACTGAGCCACTTAATGGGTTGATTATTTTATTTATTTTCCTCCCATAGGTGTACGGGTTTCGAAGCCTATCCTGGGAAAACAATACAAGGAGGACACCTTGGATGGACGACACACACACACACACACTAAGGTGCATTTACATTAAAGCATTTGGCAGACGCTTTTATCCAGAGCGACTTAGAAATGCGCTGTGAAGTTTCTGTCATTGGAAAGATCCTTACACTGGTTACTAGGTTCCTGCTTTGATACAGCCAAATGTAACAAATCCACCCACAGGCAATGTTTTTTTTGGGGATGAAACCGGAGAACCCGGATGAAAATGGTGCAGAAACAGAGAGAAGATAGGAAGCTTTTGATTTTAGAGTTCATCAAACCTGTGACCCAAGATATGCATAATAAATCCAGTTTGTGTAATGCATATCAAACATGTATCATCATCATCACCATCATCATCATCATCATCCTTCTTCTTCTTCTTATAATTAATATAATGATTATTTCCTCTAGATTAGGTGTGAGATTGTTATTCCACATGGCGGAGTCTTTGTGAGCGCTCTATGTCATCTGTGATGGGGAGTAAAGCCGGTATGGATACAACCACAATTCTACACTTATACCGATCTAAAATCTTACTAATAGCCCTGCGTTAGAGAGGCGCAACGCGTGCACCGGACCAGAGGCGCGCACTCACCGCGTACTGCTGCTCTCCTGCACGCGATATTCCGTCGTTTTGTCCAGCTCGTGCGCAGAGCCCTTCCTGCGTCCATGTGAAACAACTCACACATTCATTTTACTCACGACCCTTCTGGTCGCCTCGTGACGTCAGAGGGAAAGAGCGCGCGTCACCGGCGCCGCCTGCGCGCATGGATTGGTGCACTCAGTCAGTGTGCGTGCGCGCGTGCGCGCGCGCCCATCCGTCTGTACATAGAGCCATCTAGTGGCCTACCTCTAACACCACCATCATTATGTGCTATATGATACGTGTGTGTGTGTGTGTGTGTGTGTGTATACTGTGTGTGTGTGTGTATATATATATATATATATATATATAGAGAGAGAGAGAGAGAGAGAGAGAGACAGAGAGTCAGCATAAAAAATGCACACAAAAGAGAAAAAAGAGTGACTTTTGCACTCATTCTGGACATTCATGGACACTGCACACCTGCGCATTCATGCACATTTACACATTTCCATTTAATTCTTTTTTTGCTCGTTGCACATAACTTTCACATAAGGCACTTTCATGCATATCTGCAAACCCCCCAAAGGCCATTTCTATTTAAATCACCACTAAATCTATACACTAAAGTTTCTATATTTTTATAGAAAATAGTATTTATATTTTGTAGTATTTGTACAGCTAGGTTTTCTTAAATTTTTTATATTGTATATTTTGTCTTATATTCTATATATATATTTTTTCTTTTCTTAGCTAAACTTATTTTCTATATTTTGTTTCTTATTTTATTCCATATTTATTTCCTATTAATAATCATTTTATTTTTAAGGTCACGGGCTGTCGTTTAAGCATTTCACTGCCTATCGTATTGTGTATAACTGCACATGTGACAAATAAAATTAGAATTTGAATACTATGATGTATATTATATTAATTTAATATTAAAAGTATTATCATATTATTATCATATATATGATAATAATATGATATTGTTTTTCTTTTCCTGAAGTGTTTCTAAAGCTAAAATAAGTGGAATATATATACCCAGTGCACTGGGGTCAGCATCAACATTTTGGCCAGTTTGTGGATATGTGGCCTAATATGTGATGAATGCAATTGATTCTTATCTTTTTGATCTCCTTTTGGATCTCTCGAATGCTGAATTTCACTAAATCTGCTTTTGTTTTGCTAAATTTGCTTATATACTGTAAATGGGATTTTTTTTTTCATGTGATAGACCAAAACAAAGTGGTGTGAAGTGGAGGAAAAATGATTATAGTTTAAAAACTCAAAGCGCACATATATAACTTACTGCCTAATATACCGTATAACGCCCCTTGCCATTGTAACAATATAATCAATGTTATTCACTTCACCTTTTTTCAGTAGTTTTAATGTTATGGTTGATCAGTGAAATTTACTATACCATATCATACTACCAGAGGTTACATGCTACCATTACCTGCAACAAGAGTGTGCGCTCAAATGGCTGCTCATTAATTAGTCTCCCGTTAATTGTGCCCGTCACAGCCGCTGCCTACTGTTACAGTCAGTGAGGAACACTTGGCACGCCCAGAACATGACATAAAAGTCTTTGATGATGCTGCCTACATAATATAACCATACTATGATGTCACTGATTACATCGGGCAATTTCTTAAAGGGACAGATACCTCAAAATAACAGTGTGGACAAACATCAATTTCCACATACAAAATGTTTATTATTATTATTATTATTATTATTATGAAAAAAGAATATAATAAAAAAAATCTAAATGACTTGTTTTTATTAAAGAACACATTGAGGACAACAAGAAAATATGAAAAGTATTGAAGTATTCATGAGTGATTCTCATGAAAACAACCAAAGGCACTTTATAGTGATATTAACCCCATTATACTACACTATACTGTAATGTGATGTACTGTACTGTTCTATAATACAATGTACTATACTATACTAGACTAAGTAGTGTGAGTGGGTTTTGACTCGGCAGCTCTGACTATTTCCAGCTTCATGAACAAGGTATATAAATGAATTAAAAAGCAAAGACTACAGAATGATTCCAATAAAACTTTATTGACTTCCATCCTCCAGCACTCAATGAGCATGCAGATACAGGCTTCAAGTTTAAAACTTTTTTTTGTTTGTTTGTTTGTTTTTGTTTTGTTCTTTTTTTTTTTTTTTTTTTTAAATCCTTTCAAATTTTCTTAAAAAACTACGTGCACCTTAAATAATCGTTTCCTTAGCGTACAAACCACAAAAATACCAGTTTTACATTATCAAATACTGCACATAGAAAACGTTTACAAAGCACAAGTAGAAAATTACAGCTCCTGTTTCCTGTCCTGTTTCCATTTCAGTAGCGTGCCCCTGCACAGCCTGTCCCTCCCTTCAGAAAGACAGATCGGTGGCGAGTGCGTGCACGTCAACCTACTCACGCTGTCCTCGGTTCAAGACTGCTCACTTTTACTGCTGTACTTCCTGCAGGATATCCGTAAAAGCTTTATTACAGAGCATGGTCGGGTCTGAGGGAAAAGCTACATTTCTGGCGGTAATCTGTCTCATTTCTGGTACGTTTACAATCAGCACAACATTGTGAGAAAAAAAATAAAGAGAATCTCAATGTCTGTTTTTTTCCCCCTCTTTTTAACAATGCTGAAGTGATGACTGATGGATTAGGAGAACAGTATTGTTACATCGTCAAGCAGACACAAACTCCATACTGATATTGTTACTGTAAAAAAAAAAAAAAAAAAAAACTTTGCCGGTAATAACCTCAATCAACAGTCAATTAAAATAATACAGCACTTCCTACAGTGCATGTCGTGTACTCCATTTCACTGCGGACGCATTGAGCCTAAGCTGAAAACCAGCGGCTAAGCCATGATGCATGTTCCCTAGATGCTCGGTATGATGCTAGATACAGATATTGCACTACATGCCATTTTATATCCTATAGGAATTGCCCAGCGTCCTTCATTATATTGCAGATAAATTAATAGAAAAGATTATTGTAAGTTGGCTTCTTTTTTTTAAATTTTTTTTTTTACCTTTTTAACCTTGTTTAAAAACACAACTGAAGCACAACCCTTTTTATCTGACCAGCTGTAAGAGGTTATTGCAAACTGAACGGAAGGCAAGCGAATGCTACAAAGTAGTAAAGTTCATATTGTTAATACACAAATGTGGCGTATAATCTGCCGTAAGTGGAAACCGAAAGCTCTTAGGCCGCTACCCATGTAAATCACAATCCCGTGGTACAAGATTACAGACAGGAAATATCATGAAATCTGTGATTAAAACACCCCAAAATCAAATAAAATGCTTCATCAGCCTCAATATACCTGTGAAAAATAAAAAAATTTAAAAAATTAAAAATTGCACTAACCCCCTTTTTTTTGCAAGCAAATAAGACTTACAGTTCCTCTCGAGACATCGCAGTGATCATCAATTCAAACATCAATAATCAATAATACATTCATCAATCTTCGTTAACAAACAGGCACATCACAGAAAAAAAAAAAATACTCAAGAGATCGAACAGGATCCTGGCGCACCAACGACACACCTTGGAAACAAAGTAAACAACTTTACAAAGCCCTCATGAAACATTCCAAAGGCAGAATTCGGATTCGAAATCCTCCCAGCCTCCAGCGAAACGCTCTCTAGAAACTCCCTTACGGATTCGTATTCATAAAAAAATAAAACTACATCTCACGATAGCTCTCTGCACGTTTGTCTTTTTACATTTTTTTTTAAAGTGACTAACTGATTGAAAAGGCCTGCTATTTGGTATAAACGTCTCATCTGATCTCAAATCAGGATCCAGCAATCAGACAGTCAGTCTAAGCATCATCTAGTTCTACTTTTGGAAATATTTAAATCATGTGTTCTAAACATGTCAGAAAGGGGAAACCCCACAAAGCACTCAAGTTCACCATCCTGGGACTTACTGGTACATCAGGTATTTTAAGAACAGCCCTAAATGCTAGAACATACATGTACTGTAGAATCTGTAATAAAAATAAATAAATAAATAAAATAAAAAAAAAAATTATTTCTTTTTAGTGTTTATCCTGGTCATGTGATTGACCTGTGTACATTACCCACAATGCATTGCAAGCAATAGCGTGTAATGAATTACAGCGTAAACTTACTGTATCTATAAGGTACAGCTACAGGCCATATTTCTGTAGCTCTACAGCTTCTCTAGGTTTTAGTCGATCGAACGGGTTTATGTAGTGCACAACAACATTCATGCCACAAAGGAACCAATTAGCTACTAAATAGTCAGCTACACAGTACAGTACATCAAAGTCATGCCATTCCCTGCTGCCAAAGGTATGTCATATATAATGTTTTCTGGATAAATATTTCTTGCTACAATAAATAATATTAAAAACTTTTCTGTAGTTTGGAATTCAACCTAAGTAGCTTCTTCATTTCTCACACAATATTCTCACAGAAATTCTATTTTAAAAAAGGTGATTTTGTTGGACTGTGATAATGTTGTGTATATAAAGCTACAATCATTAACCGCATGAAATATTACAAATGTAAAAATTTTCAAACTTCATCATTTCAAACTTCTCTAAATCCTGAAGAAGAAGAAAAAAAAAAACCCTCAGCTGTCTGTGATTACACTGTAAGTCCAAGATGACACAACCAGCCATGTTCTCTAGGTGATGGGTATGGTATACGTCAATCAAAATGAAACTGGCCAATCAAGGATGGTATGCGTAAGACGGCAGACAGCACTTTTCTCTCAGGTTTTTAAAATTTTTTATTTTGTCAGGATGCTCTGTGGCTCAGCATGAGATGATTGGCTTGGAACAAGTGTCTTAGCGGAAGCAAGTGTTAGCATTTCCCCAAATCTGGTCCATACTAGGGAGATCTACGGTAGCTAGAGTGGGAAATGGTGAGTGATCAAACCGAGATATGGGGTGGAAAAACAACAATAGTGAAACGACAATACAACCCGACCTCATCGAGACTCATGAGAAAAGAAGAACGAACTCATAAGACTTTAGAGCTCATTAGAAAAAAACACTAAAAACAACAACTTTAGCTATCTTTCCACGTGTGCTAAGATCATCCTCCAGATGTGGGCACCCCTACTGGCGTCACCTCAGCACTACAATTCTCAAACTCACGATTGTTAAAAAACAATCAATTTTAAATTCTGGCTAAAGCAGAAAGTCAGAGACAAGCTACACAAAACGCAGCATATGTATGAACCCTGGACCTGTGAGACAGCAATGCTACCCACACTGCACCACATTCCGACCGCCAAGACAAGCTCAAACGTCCATCATTAAGTAAACTTAACCCAAATCCAACATACTGTACTAGACCTGGGGGAAAAAAAAATAAAAAAAACTACTAGCATACACGTATTCATGCATTCAGCGTCCGTTTTCCAATCATCATTTTACGATTCTGCAAGGCCAATAAAATGTATCATTTGTTCATTTACAGAGTAAAGACATGTACAATCAAAGTGCCAAGTATAAATAAAAATCACATGGAAAAATAGCAATATCTAAGTGTCAATATCTAAGGACAAAATTATTCAGCTGTTAAAGAGTGAAAAAAAGTGTTTTCAGTACAGTCTAGAGGAACATTTAGATAAAAAAATAAATAAATGAAAGCATGAAATACATACACTTCTCACGGAAGCAGCGTAAGACATTTATATTTATACTCCAGATCTGGATTTGAATTCTTCGAGTCTTTGTAACTCACACGACACAAGTGATACAAAGGTGATACGTGATGTGTAAAAGCAAACCACAAAAACAGAAACCTTCAACTCTTTTTTTTTTTTTTTTTACAAGCGTATTTCTTTCTAAATAGAATGGCGTTATAAATAAAATAACCAAAAAACTAAAAAACTATTTTTTTAAAGCTTTTATAGAAATCTTTCTGCCCTTGAAGTTAAAAAAAAAAATCTAAGTGAAATTACAAGGTTTAGAATGTTTTGTGATGTGATGGATTTTTGACTTTAGACTATGTACTGTACGACAATCTCTAAATGGGTAAAAAAAAAAAAAAAACACTTCTCCTTATACGACAACAGGGATTTAAAGACACTGATAAACCACTTGGCGTTGGTCTAAGGGTGTTTTCACACTTGATTTGAATATGTGACGGTGCACTCCAGAGCAATCCTGGGATCTTTGTATTCACATTTCCACAAAGGAACCCGCAAAGGCCCTTATCCAGAGCGACTTAAATTTTTATCTCATTATACATCTGATCAGTTGAGGGTCAAGGTCCTCGCTCAATGGCCCAACCTAGTGGGGGCGTAGTTCAAACCGGGGCCCTTCCGGACCGTAGTCCAACGCCTTAACCACTGAGCTACCCCTGACCCTCATGTAGGAAAATGAGCTTAATTTTTTTATATTTATACATTTTTAGGTGTTTAGTGCACATAGACATTTTTTCACCACGCAGTCACTTTATAAAGCTGAATTAATTGTGACTCAAATCTAATCAGGTACTAAGTTGCATTTGAGTTATGCATATTTTCAGATTCCTGGTTCAGCTCCTTGTCGATACAAAGTTTCTTAGTGTATCAAGTCCGCTTGCTGAGATCTGGCCAGGACAAATCTGTTCATGAGCAGGGCCTTGGGATAGGAAAAATTCCTATCTCTAGAATATTTAGAAATCTAGAGAATTTTGTCACAAGGAATAAAAGATGAGGAATCATCAGCTTCAATTTGACACGCTGCTGTTTTTCTATCACATCTGGAGAGACCAGTTTGGATAGGGTTAATTAAAGTGCTTTAAAACAAAGTTTATGATTAAAACTTTTTCAATACTGATATTTATCAGCTCATCAATTTATCCGTTTTTGCTGAGTAACATCTGACTTGATGGGTCACATTTACAGCTAATCATTATGAAATTCAGGTTTTATATATCAGTAACCTGTGGATTGTGCTGGACTATGACTGATGTGAACCCCAGACCAGAGGTTTTTTTTTTTTTTTTTTTTTAAGGAACATGGTCTAAGAATATTGCAAACGCTTCAGGGCTTGAAAACTAATTAGAAAATTTTTCAAGTGTGAAAACACCCTAAACTTTATTGTCCCAAAACCCTTTTTTTTTTTCGGAAAGTTGCAGGATGTTAAGTACAAATCCAAATAAAAAATCCAAGTACAAAAGTGTTGATCTGTTATGTGAAAATTTGTAAAATATTTTCGATTTTTGGAATGTAGACATGTCAAGGTGGATAAATTACAAATTATTTAAAAAATAGCACACTTACACCAGGTGGCCCACAAATCTGTATCCATAGGCATATAATAATAATAATAATAATAATAATAATAATACATTATAGCAAATACTCAACAGATACCTTCTGACTGGGCAGCAGATATATAAACGCTAAATACAGGAAATTTTACCATTTCATAATAAATCAGAACTGATGCAAAGCTGATTTCCTGTTTTAGTACAGGAATAGTTCTGAGCCGAACCTGATGATCCTCAATGAAACACATTCTTAGGTCTGATTCTATTCCATCTTTTTATTTGTTAAGCCTTGAAGCCATTTTTGGGCTGAAATATGGGACAGAAAATGCCTGTAGGTTCAGATGTCTGGGTCACCCTGTATGAATCGCAGTCCAATAGGGTTATGTAAATAAATAATAACATGCACTTCGCTTATGTAATCCATAACAGGAGATTTACAAGATAACAAGATTGTAAGATGTCATATGCACAGATTGAAAATTTGAAAATGTTTGAGAAGGGTTTGAGCAAATGATCTCAATTTAAAGAATTTAACATTACTACTTATTTTGAAATTGTTAAGACATGAATAAGGAGCAGGATATGATATGTGAGATGATGTTTTGCACTGTGTTAATTCATAAAAAAAAAAAAATTATTAGATGTGGAAAGATTTGAGAACTTAACATGCTACACTAACCCAGATATATTATGTGAAAAAAACAAACAAACAAACAAACAAAAAAAAAAAAACAAGTAGGATCTTGAGAAGCCTCAGTGGTGCCTAGGGCTGAGTGGAGAAGATGATTTTGAGCTACGACCTCAGAGCTCGAATAGCAACGTTGAGAAAATCCATCATTATTGGGCTTCGATCAATCGGCCAGTGATGCCAACATGGACACAGATACCCGTTTCCACCCACGACCTCCATGACAAGGCTTTTAGTCGTCTGGATCTACATGCTGGTCGAGAGGAAATGCTCCAACGTCCACGCGCAAAAAAACGACTCGCGGAAAGTCCACCGCGTTTGTTAATAAGACTTCCTTTTCCTGACACCTTCTGTTCTTCTTTATTACAAATTGAGCTGCTGGTTTAGTTGTTCGGTCGAACGCTGCTTCACTTTATATCCGGAGAAACTGAACAGAGCCTTGTCATGTACAGCAGCTACCCTTCAGTACAGATCCAACATTCACCAAAAAAAAAAAAAGAAAAGAAAGAAAAAAACTAAAACGACAGCATTGGCAAAAATAAATACAGTTTATATTATAGTCTATATGCATTTAAAGGCAAGCTTGAAACACCACTCTGTATTTGTCTGTGAGTAAACATGCAGATAATAAATACATTAACACAAATATATGTTTTCTGTCTAAGTTCATACATTTATGCTACCATATGTAACAGGAGTTATGTGCATTTAAATATTTATATAACCTGACTGGTGAATTTGAGCCCTGCCCTTAAGAAGAGAGTATATATGTGTGTGTGTGTGTGTGTGTGTGTGTGTGTGTGTGTGTGTGTGTGTGTGTGTGTGTGTGTGTGTGTGTGATTGAGAGTGTGTGCATCTTGACATTCACCCAAAATCCTGAATTAAAAACACCCTTGATAAACATAAAGAAAACATACTGCATGGATATTGACCATCCACAGGTTCACTGAGGAATTTCCGAAAATGGGACACGACCGCATGACTGATCATCTGGGTTGAAAAATGTTTAAGATGTGGTCTGTTTTTTTTTTCTTTTTTTTTGCCACCAGGACAAAGTGCTACCAGGAAAATAAAAAAGCCCTTATTGTCAGCAGTCGATAAACATCAAACCCTACACGGCACTGGGACTACGAAAGTGCTACGGCGTTCCGATATTAAAATAAACTCCCTGTTACAACCGAGGCACGTTTTGGCATCAGAAACAGGATGAGCAGAATGGAAATAATAGTCATTGTTAAACGAACAAACAAAAAAAATCATTAACTTGTTTAAGAGTAAAGGATTCTGACCTGAACTTAATTAATTATTTAATTAACTCGGTGTTTAATTTGAGGACCAGATTGATGTGTGAGCTGGAATACGCTTAAACATAAGCAGAGATGAACAAATCGTAACATTCATAATCAATCGCCACTATCATGGCCGGGTTAAACAGAAATGCTTGAATGCTATATATGTAAATGTTATATAATGTTATATAACAAGCTGTATTAGATAATGAAAATTCCTTCTTGTAAAATAAAAGTAAAAAAAAAACAAAAAAAAAACAAGAGCAATTGTTGCATTTTTTTTTTTTTTTGTATTACGGAGTCGTACTGGACGACACTTTTGAAATGTTTCAAGTTGTTTATTTTTCTTTAATTTAGAATCCCACTATACAGTATAACTACTAATGGTTTTCAAGCCAAACTGCGACTTTTGATTGTGCAGAATAAAAGAACGTTTATTTCTCTATATAATCCCCTCCTACACTAATGCACTTACGTATCACTACTGCTTGGATACCATCAAGGTAGTAATTTTTCTTAGTACGATTAAACTGGAGCCATGATCAGACTGCCTGCTTAACGTCTAAAGCGTCACGCCGGCCTCCCAGGAACTCCTTTAACGGCTCAAACGGCTCCTTTAACAGGAAATGGCTTTGGAGGTCAGGACTGTTCGGGGGACGTAGCAATCTTACACAGCCGAGTCCCTGTGTAAGAGTGTAAGCGGTGTTGGTGAATGATTGTGTGTACAGTTCCCGCAGATGGGTGTGTCTCTAATGCAAGTTATCGATTAATTATCTGTTGATTTTGAAGGCTTCTGTGTGATGTAAATGTGTTTTATTGAAAGACCTCCATTCATCAACTTCAACTTCATCGCAAGTCCCAGTTTGACTCGAACACCCCTTTTAGTAATTCCACCTGCTCAACCACCATAAAGACATGCAGCCTGCTTCTCCTAGGCATGTGATTTGTCCACCCCTGATATGATGTTCCGCAACACGCAGCACACACCATATATACTGTATATAAATGCATGGATACTTGATGCTCTAATATAACCATTGCATTTAAGAAAGAAGCTACTTGGCAAATCTTCCGGGCAGTATTTGTGCTTCTGAGATAAAAGGGACGGGTGTCTTCTAAAGGACAATTCTTTTTGACCATCTTGAGGGCGGCATTGCAGGCTCTGGGGAAGGGCATCACACGACATTGTAAACTGTGCTCAAGGCAGTTATCATAATGATATGCGATATGACGACTCTCGAGCGGATTGACGATGTTTCATGCGCCGAAGAAAAAATGTAAAAAATTCTGGGTGATTAAAGGGAAAGGCTCAGTGCTGGTGTGCTTGTCGATGGACGTCTTAGGGGAGAGTTTCGATGAGGTTCGAAAATGACATGTTTTTTTTGTTGATTTTTGAAAGCTTTATCTTTATCAAGGGTGAAACCATTCTGGACCTGACCGTGTGTACATTAGACTAATCTCAAATTTTTTTTCTCTTTTTTTTTTTTTTTTTTTTTGCATCTCACCTACTGTAAGTCATTGACTCTGCTACATATCCATTCGTCTACAAACACTACATATAAGAAGAATTGCTTTGGTTTTAAAAAATAAACATTTGAGCAGGTTTGGCATAGAGAGTTTTAGGAAAACAGAAGTGAAACAGATTTTTTTTTCTTTCTTTCTTTCTTTTTTGAGCCGGGGTGGATTGTAAGCGTGATGATCATAAGCATGCTCCGTATGGGTTACGCATGTATAAATGCTACATCTTCTGGAAAACTTATGGAAAATGTATGTATGTATGTGTGTGTGTGTGTGTGTGTGTGTGTGTGTGTGTGTGTGTGTGTGTGTGTGTGTGTGTGTGTGTGCTTCTGGATTAGCAGCTTTTCAGCCTATGGGAGAGTTAGACAAAAAAGTGTGTGTGTTTGTGTGTGTGAGTGTGTGTTTTAACGTGTCTCATTACAACAAATCAGGAGGAGACAAACAGACGGGATGAAGAGTGTGTGCTGGACGATACAGCTATCTATGCGTTTCCACTCACTGTGTCAGAGAGTTGCGTTTAAGACCGAGCTGCACAAATAAAAAAAAAGAGGAGGGGACCATAAAGACACAGAGGGGAGACATGGAGGGAGGGCGTTTTCTAGGTGCACGAGGGGCTGGTGGCGCTCTCGAGGGAGGACTGTGAGAGGCGTCGGGTCAGTTGGCCGATGCTGGGCTCGGCGAGAGAGGAAGTGGGGAACAGCTTGTACCAGCCGCCGATCATGGAGGACAAATCCAGCTCGTCAAGGAGGATCTGGGCCATTCCCATGAAGCACTTGCTGTCCATGCGACCGTAATCGCCCCACACAATCACCTAGTGGAGAGCGAGGCAAACAATTAGTGCTGGGGTTTAACCTCCATCAGCCTCTGGAGCACTTTGAAGTACTTTTTTCTGATTTTGGAACCGTCAGCTTTTAATACTGTATATCTAATATAAACTGAAGTACACACAATTAATTCCCTTGATTATTCTTCATAAACAGTATATAGGAATGGGAATCACCAGGCACATCTCTGTACAACATTATCCTGATACCAAGGTGCTGATTCGATTAAAATTACATTTCTATACTGTAAGTATCAGGATTTTTATAAATATCCCAACTCAATATTACATTTGCTCCAATTTTGTTACAATTTTAAACGAATTAAAAAAAAAACTTTAATGGGCTTTAATTGAAGGTATCCTGTTCCTTACAACATTCATTTTCTCACTTAAAAATAAAAAATTCAAATGCAAAAGTTTAACATTTACTGTAACTCAGCAAAACATACTGTTTCTCTGTCCTCATCCATTATTATATTATTATTTCTCAACAAACTTAGTAAATGATTCTATTTTTCAGATTTAGATTATAAAGAAACAGCAAGGCTTTACCTCCTCAAATGTCTCAAAACTAAAAAAAAATGAACAAATGTGTGTAATGAGTGAGTTTACGGATGATTCACTCATACTATATTTTGGAGAAAAGGGCAGATCGGAAGCTTGTAATGTGAAGGATAATTTTTCATAATGTATTGCCATAAAAATGGAAGCGGAAGCGCATCAGTTAAATCTGAGGCTGAACGGCCAAAAAAATTAATTTTGGAGTGACAAAATTTTGGCCACACAAAAAAATCCTAATTTATTACTGAATAGATTTTTGAACCCTCTCTTATGATCAATTATCAGTTTATAAGTGACATGGTCCAACCTGACAAGGTTTCTGCGTGAGTTAAATCATACTTAATCCCCCCCCTGTGATTAATTTACATAATTTTATACATATACAATTTTTACAAACTAGCTCACTTACTTGATCTATAATTCTTTTTTACTATGGTATAATATAGTACATACAGTACCATTATGCACCATTAAATACCATAGTATGACTGTGGTACTTTAGTAAGCACCATAAGACTTTATAGAGTTCAGTGGGTTACGGCTATTTTTGTGTACTTTGGTGAATGTCATGATACTTATTGCATACGGTATCTAACATGCTATGTTTGTACATACTGCACTATATTACCCTAGATATGTTCGTACATACTAGTACAAGGAGTATCATATTTGATACCTACTGAACGTTGACAGCCACTGTGATGGTGATTGTGATGGTGAATGGTGATTATTCTGCATGTTCTCTAGTGGAATTTCGTGTTCCACAGGGTTCGGTTTTAGGCCCACTGCTTTTTTTTTTACTTTACATGCTTTCTTAGCCTGATATTAATTTTCACTGTTATGCTGACGACACACAATTATACATCTCAGGATAGCATTCTTTCACCTCAGAAATATTGCCAAGTTAAGGAATATATTGTAACTAAACTATGCAGAAAAACTAGTTCATGCTTTTATCACCTCAAGGTTAGACTAGTTGTTCAACTAGGTGTATAAACAAGCTTCAATCAGTTCAGAATGCAGCAGCCAGAGTCCTCACTAGAACCAGAATCACCCCTATCTTATCTTCACTTCATTGGCTCTCTGTAAAATTTCGCATTGATTTTAAAAAACTACTATTGACATATAAAGCATTAAATGGTCTCGCGCCACAGATCTGAGTGAACTGCTAGTGTCTTACGATCCGCCACGCCTACTTCGATCAAAGGATGCAGACTGCTTGTCAGTACCACGTATTATAAAAACTACAGCGGGATGCAGAGCTTTTTCTTACCCCAGCCCCAAAGTTATGGAATAGTCTTCCAAATAGTATTCGGGACTCAGACACAGTCTCAGTGTTTAAGTCTAAGCTAAAAACTTATTTATTTAACCAAGCATTTTGTAAGTAGATTTGCCTTAGGTAAAGGAGCAGATCTGGGGGACTCATGGACGTAGAGTATTATGGTGAACTGGTATGTTTAGACGCTGTCTTCCCCACTCTCATTGATCACTCAGGCTTGTTGACGGTGAGGTGATTGGTTGCTTCACATCTCATGGAGCCCTCATGTCTGTGTTTCCTTCTGGCTCCTCCTGTTATAGTTAGTCCTGCCGGAGTCCCTGCTTGCACTCTACACTAAATATACATTTACCTTATACATTATGTGACTGTGACTATGCCTAACTGTTATCTCTCCTCTTCTCATGTCGTTCCTGAGCTGCCATTGATCCAGACTCCCTCAGCCCTCTGGACCTGTCTGACTCATCTTGGTGCCCCACTTCTGGTTGGAAATCTTGTTACATGGATGTCCCATGTGTCACTTTGTAATGCGTCCAATGTCTGGGGACGGTTTCTGGCCTCGACTGATGTTGACAGCTGTTTCTCTGCGGACTTGGCTACAGTCGCTCAATAGTTCAAGACTGGAATTTCCTACAAGTCTACCTGAGCCTCAAATAACTACCTGGACTCCATATTAACATCAATTAACATCTGTTAACAACTGTTATTCTGAAATGCCTGCCACCTAACACACAGAATGAATGCAGACCAATTCCTGTTTTCTGTTTCATCCAGATGAGGATGGGTTCCCTGTTGAGTCTGGTTCTTCTCAAGGTTTCTTCCTACTGCCATCTCAGGGAGTTTTTCCTTGCCACTGTCGCCCTCGGCTTGCTCATCAGGGACTATCTGACTATCTGACCATTTTGATTCATACACATTCACATTTCATACAAACTTAAATAATTCTTTTGATTATGTAAAGCTGCTTTGCGATGATGACAATTGTTAAAAGCGCTATACAAATAAAATTTAATTGAATTGAATTGAATTTAACTGTGGTCCCCAATAAGTACCACAGTATTCACCAAAGTATTGTGTATAAATATTTTTATATATTATAATACATTTTTTCATAATACCCTGGTACATGTTTCATACTAAAACACACATATGGACATACTGTACCATAGTGTGATTCTGTACATGCACTGTATCAGCAATATCATGGTACTGTCAAAAATACCATGGTTCTGTACCTACAGTACACCACATTTTACTACAGTAAAATTTCTGAGGTAACCTGACAGGACTTTTAATAATCTAAGCCTTATTTGTACATGTAAACAAATGTTACTGCTTATACACACGCACTAGCTAGCATAGGCTAACCTGTTTTTACTGTTATTACAGCCTTACACAGCTTTGTGCATAAAGCTTTCACAAAACAAAAGCCTGTTAGAACTACAACATCCACTATAATGTGTAGCCTACTTTGAGGTTGTGAACAGTGACGTCATGCTTTCCTAGGAACAGTCCTACTCCTTGCTGAAAGTAAGAGTAGGAAGCTTCATAATTTTTTTTTTTTTTTATCAAACTCTGATCTAGGAATTTTTTCAGTGCTAAATTATCTTTGAATCACACACACGGAATTTGATTCCGGTGTGATTCTGCGACACTCGGTGTTCACAGACTCTAAGAGCTGACTTATACTCCTACCTGTAGCACTTTGCCCTGAGGGCTTTCGTCGAACAGCAGTGTTTGCTGGTAGGTCGGGTCCAGAGTTTTCTTCACCACTTTGGTTTTCTTCTTGGACAGACACGCTCCATTCTCCAGGACATACACCTTCGCATACGTCGCTGCAGACACAAAACTTAAAATCAAGTCTTATTTGGAGGTGGGGGAAGGAGGGGGCATATGTTTATAGACTTAGATTTTTAGATTATGTGCGGGTGAGAAGATTATAAATTCAATACCCAGGAATACTCTGATAAAAATGTTTGAATTGCATTCTACCTTCCTTTGAAAAAATAAAAAAAGGAACATAATGTAAGATGACCTTGGGACATTATATCTTTACCTGGAATGTTCTTTGAACCAGGTTTAGGAGTTAAACCTCTGGCTTGGGTGATCTCCACTTCGATTTGACCACCTCGGTCCATCACTCCGATATGGACATCACCTACAAAGGGGAACAAATAAAGTTTGGTTTAAATAAAATATACAGTAGATAAGTTACTGAATTAATGGATCATTTGAATTGTTTGTTTTGAACGCCGAGGTTTAGGCTTTATTATCATATGAATTATTTACAAAACGGATTCGTTGGTAATTTAAATGAAGCCTGAGGGAGATATTTCATCCGAAATTAACTTTAATAGAAAAATATTGAAATATTTAATTTCTGCTTGTCAGCTTGTTTGGTTTTATACAGTAATATATTTTATTGTCTGCAATTTCCCTTACTGAACAGCAGATGGAGACACAGGATAGTTTAATCTAAAACAAACGATTTGACAAACAAAAAAAAAAAGAAGATCTAAATCGGCACGGTGGCCGATATTTAATATTTAGTGCTGTTGCCGTGCACCTGCAGGGTCTGGGTTTGATTTCCACCCTGTGCTTGGTGGGTTTCCTCAGTAGGTAGTGTGTGTGTTTGTGTGTGTGTGTCCCGCAATGGATTGGCACTATTCCCTGGGATAGTCTCCTGGGATAGGTTCTGCGACCACATATACATGATAAAGCGATATAGTTGAGTGAGAAAAAATACAAAGGCTTTGTTCAAGCTCCTCTCAAAAATCCTCTCAGCTTCCAAGCCCTGACTGATTATAAATGTGATTATCATTGTATCAGGTATATTAAAGTTATGCCTAAGCTTAACCTTAAGTATGTCTCGTAGTAGGCGATGCAGTCTATGTTTTGCGACTCACCCATTGGAGGCGTGGCTAACGTCTGGCGTCCGACAATCTGGGCGGGGCCAAGGCCATCCAGGAAGTCGCTGAACTGGCTCTCTGGGCCCAGCCGGGTAGTAGGGAAGATGAACCTATTTGATGTGAAACATTTAATAAACATTGGTGTGAAACTGTCAACTCTACAGGTTAAAGTACACAAATACAGTAACGCTATGCGGATTGTGAACATGAGCTGTTGAACATTTTACAAATACAGTATACAGCACTGAGTAAGTCATGAACCAGCCCTCGTTTCTTCATATTAAATGAAATTATACGACGTAGATTAAATTTAAAATAGGATCAAATATTTTACTGCGACAGGCTGCGGAGGGAATAAAGACACGTTTTAAAAAGCGGTTGTTTATGTGACAACCTCAGCAGCGACCTCATTTCCCCTCTCGTCAGAATTCAGCATCAGCCGTATCCTAATCTTTTTTTTTTTTTTTACACTTGATAAATCAAAAGACGTTCCTCTAAAATGTCAGCTACGGGGACTGGAATGAAAATGAGAATCAAAAACTTGCCAAAAATCAGAGCCAAAAAAGTCCTTCAGGAAGGCTGGAGAACTATTCCTCAAGGCTCTTTGGAAGAAAACTATGAAGGAATAAGGTGTGGCATAAGACTTTTCCACATTATGTGTACAGTATGCCTTTTCACTTACGTTCCTTCTGAGCTGTTACTGTTAGTGCTACCATCAGTCGACTCCTTACTGCCCTGCCGTGTCACACGGTTCCTCATCTCCACGGCAATACCCGTCTCCGTACTCCTCCTGATCGTGCTGCGTAGCTTCTTGGTTCCTCCGTCTGCAGAAATAAATTAGATGAGTTTGTATGATTGCTTTGTAAGGATTAGGGTCTATAATAATTCAGGTTTTGAATATACTGCAAATGTAGACTGTTAAAAAGTCATGCAATACAGGGTGGGGTTTGCCTAAAGCAGACATATCTCACTTACGCACAACTTTGACTTTGACATTATGGCCCAATATACTGTAGGCTTGATGGAAAATGATATTTCAGCTTCGGATCTCTTTTTTTTTTTTTCAGCATACCTCCTCTCATGTAAATGTTGACATAACTTTTGTACTCGAGTCACGAACGCTAAACACGACCCTCAGAGCCGGACGTGTAACAGACGTGTCCAGTTTATACTAGTACACCAGACTTAACATCAGCACAGAGGGAAATGTTAATTATTCAGCAGGCATGTTGAGCTCGGCTCTGCTTCTCTCTCTCTCTCTCTCTCTCTCTCTCTCCCCGAGTCTTCAGTATATACAGAGCTGAGCGGCAGGCATCCGAAACCAAAAATGGAAAAGCAAATCGCCTCAAAACGTACGCATGACAAAGGACTAAGTGGTCTTATTGGGAAACAGATACAAAAATATGAACAAACAGAAGTAATAGCGGAGTGAGTCATATTTGTTTTAGCAGACATCCTGACACTGAGAGTGGGTTGCACTTTCCATTAGGATCTCTCTTGGCACAATTAGATGTTCATCTGTGCTGTGAGAGCCGGGCATAAAGCCCGCATTCCTAACTGACAACGGCACCGAGGGACGAACGCCGTTCAGCAGATCTGTTCTGGGTGGCCAACTGACGTACTGTCCTGCGCCACTCGAGGAGAAGTGGAGGCATATGGACCGAATGGATGATGAGAGATAGACTTCAAAACTACAAAAGGATAGTGTAAATATTGTGGTTGCGTCTCCTTTGAGAGTATGCTTCTAATGAAAAGCCAACATCATGATGCATTGTTATTTTTTTTCGGGGGCGTTCGAGTCAAAGCGGGACTTTTGAGAGTATATTTCTCGGTATAATCGCCTGCTACACTATTGCACGTAAGCCAGGGTTTCTATAGTGCTTGGATACCATCAGTATTCCAGCTTCAACTCTGACGCGCTGGCCTGCCTGGAACTCAAACATGTGGAAATGGCTTGCATCGGGGTCAGACAGCTGAGCCTCTTCCTCAAATTAGGGGTAAATTATCCATCGTTTTTTCAAGGCTCAGGTGCTCCACTGGCTGTTTGTTCAAGGGAACGACTGCAGTGGGCTCCGAAGATCGTCATTCACGGACACACAGCCTTCTTTAAAAAGTTTGCCCCGTTCAAATGTTTTACCGCGGCAAAGAGTCTCATCACAGGACCGTCCTTGAGGTTTTCCGTAAACGTCAATGGCTCTTATGCCTTCATTCACTAGAAATGACAACTTGAATAGTAACGGGTTCCACGCACTACTTGAACAAAATATTACTGATTCTGACCTGCACCGTTTTTAGTAAAAGCTACAGTATTAGAGGATTCACATTCATAACCTATAACAGCAAACAGCAGTAATGAACCGACGGCATTTTCATCATCGTTAGTCACAAAGCTTCACAGCTTCACAGAAATCCAAGAAAGACCTGCGTTCGTGTCCTCTGGAAGCAGCAATAAATTGTTAACCTCTTCGCTTAGAGGGAAAATAATGACGCTTGTCATTTTAGCAACAAAAGTCCTCAGAAAATACGCCTTGTTCCTTGCTACTCATATTCCCGGAAAGCTGGATAGTTAATGCACAGAGCCAATTACTGTATAGTGGTGCATTGAGAATAATAATTCATAGACATGTCAATAATAATACTGAAAAAATAGAATAGCAGAGTAAATTCTAATTTATCACCGAGGAAATAAATACAAGAAATAAATGCATTAAACAATAACCACACAGGATATACTCTGCTAGAATCATTAACCCATTAATCCAGAAATTTTTAAAACAGAAACATTTATTAAAACCTGAATTCCAGGATGAGCCCTTGTTCGAGTCCCCTATATTACAGAAATGATTACTGCAGATGTACAGCGGCAGCCTTTACTATTGGATCATTTGTTCGACACCTTTTGACCAATCAGAATGAAGAATTTGACAGTGCCGAGGTATGAATGATATCGAAGAGAAGACATGCTAATTTGAAATCTAAATGTAAACGCCCATATATCATAAAAATAAAATAAAAATCAATTTCAACAGATGGCGCTGCAGATGGCACCTTTTTTAATACGCGTTCATTGCGAGTGTGCAATTAAATTCCACGCGAATAAAGTGTAGTACATCTAGTACTTAATAAATGCAACCATGCACTGCTGCTTCCTTGCAGACTATCATTCAATATTCTCCATTTTGAACATATTTCAAAACTAATTAACATGCACCATTACTTGCTAAATATCTATTTGTTCGGGCAGTTATCATCTAGAAACTTTCTCATGATGATCCACATTTAATTAAAGCTAGAGTGAAACCGTCAACACAAACCGAGGCAGGCTGCAGTAAGTGTGCGGTAATGAGTTCACCACGAGACTGAGAGACATCTCTGACACACACACACACACACACGCGCTCTCAGTGTCGTAGAGCCGTGAGTCACATGAAGCACAGACCTGTGGCTTCAAACGTGTCTGCTACTAAAAATACACAAGGAGAAATCAGAGTGATTCACGCAGAGGGATACTAAATCCGCCTCTTATTCCCAAATATAGGTGTGTAATAAAATAAAAATGCAAAAATGTAGCATTCCTTATGACAACTGTACGGATTTATAATCTCAGTTCCAGGGAAAGGCGTGTGTACTATGCACTTTTCAATTAAAGTGAACCTATGTTGCTTTTATTGTAGGTGAAGGAGGTGTCACGTTTATATTTCCCAGTCAATGTGAGGAAGGTTTATTCAATAAATATTAATGTCAATGTTAGTGAAGTAGGTGTGGCCTATTTTATCATCAGTATCAGTGAAGTAGGTGTGGCCTATTTTATCATCAATATCAGTGAAGTAGGTGTGGCCTATTTGATCATCAATATCAGTGAAGGAGGTGTGGCCTATGCTACTGTAATTCTCAAAGAAGGTGTGGCTTAGTCTTGAAGAAGGTGTGGCCTGTGTTAATGTCAGTAAAGAAGGTGTGGCCTATTCTGCTGTCAATCTAATAAAAGGAGGTGTGGCCTATGGTGCTGTCAGTCAGAGTCAAAGAGGTGTGGCATGTTCTACTATCAATCTAAGGGAAGGAGGTGTGGCCTATGGTGCTGTCAGTCAGAGTCAAAAAGGTGTGGCCTATCTTAATAACAATCTCAGTGAAGAAGGTGTGGCCTATGCTACTGTTTGTCTTAGTGAAGTAGGTGTGGCCTATGTTATTGTATATCTTAGTGAAGTGGGTGTGGCCTATGTTACTGTCTGTCTTAGTGAAGGAGGTGTGGCTTATGTTACTGTCTGTTTTAGTGAAGTAGGTGTGGCCTATGTTACTGTCCTTCTTAGTGATGTGGGTGTGGCCTATGTTACTGTCTGTTTTAGTGAAGTAGGTGTGGCCTATGTTACTGTCTATCTTAGTAAAGTAGGTTTTGCCTATCTTACTGTCAGTCATAGTGAAGTAGGTGTGGCCTATTACTGTGAGTCTTAACGTAGTAGACGTGGCCTATATTACTGTCTGTCTTAGTGAAGTAGGTGTGGCCTATGTTACTGCCAGTAAAGAACGTTTGATGTATGCTGCTGTCAGTCTCAGTGAAGAAGGTGTGGCCCACATTACGGTCAGTGTTAGGGGTAAAAGCGTTTCAATCAAGAACTATTTTGATTACTGAATCATATTGTATTGTGGAAGATTGCACCGAATCAAAATGGCTTTAAATCGTACACATCGTATTTGATCTCTCTCTCTCTCTCTCTGCTCACTTTCTACACTGAATGGTTAAACAGCTATTATTATCACAGTATGTTCTCAAAATAAAAGACACGCACCCCTAATAAGCAATCATGAGTACAGAGTATTAACTGTAGGATCACTATTGGTACTGGATTAGGTGTTTCAACAAAGACAGTCTCAGTAGTCCTTTTTCAGTGTGTGTGTGTGTGTATATGGATCAACAAGGAGCTTACGGTGGTATAAACACAAGGTGACTGCTGCAGTACACAGGAGTGTTTAGAGAGAGTCAAGTGAAGTGTGTACTCATACAGTGGCTTCTAGATATTGATTCAGTGTGTTTGAAAGAAAGAGATGTTAGAATTTTTTTTTTTTTTTTTTGCAATTTTCCACTTGCTCTCGGTGGATAAAGTAAGATGTTGCAAAGGCAACAGAATGTCTCCTCTAACTAGCTTCAAAGGTTGTCTCGCCCTGGAGAACTCTTGCCTTGTGTCCATTTCCCTGTGTCCCAATTTTTAACATACTCTCTGGTTTTGACCCATTCATGAGGACACACAGCAACAACTGCACTGTCAAAAAAAAAAAAAAAGTTAGAAAGATTAGAAAGTGTTTTCAAAAAAAGTCATTAAACATTAATAAAATAATGAATTAATAAAATAATCACACTGGTACCTCAGCATATGGATTGTATCTGTTCTTTAAGCAAAAATTCGTATCGCAAGTCACTTTTCCCCATAGGAAATAATGCAAATAAGTATAATCCGTTCCAGCCACCCAAAAATATTACCAATATTACTAATTTCCAACACTATAATCATATTATGGCATTTATAAAAGATATATACAAAATACAAAATTTCATCTCTTCAGGCTAAAATGCAGCGTAAAATGGATTTTTGTTTCCCGAAGCTAAACTATGTCCTTAGAATGATATTTTTCTTGCCCCTATATCTCTCTGTGTCTATCCTATCATGCCTTTTAGTCCACCCCTTGCTATATGTCCCTCCTTAGTCCATTTCTCCTGAGTAAACCTGAGTCACTTAAATGAAATATTAAACGATGCGGCTCAGTTAGTGAGAGACACGGACAGAGAGATAGAGGTGGGAATGGCAAGGTGGCAGAGAGATAGAGGTGGGAATAGCAGCTATAGAGCTGTAGAGGAATATGTAAGAGAAGTGAGAAGAAAGGAAACGCCTTGTGCTGCATCTCAACCTCTAACAGACAAACCAGCCTGATACGACTATGAGACAGAGAGCCTTCATCATGACCAATAAAGAGGCCATGTCTCCTTCATTATGACAAACTGGCCACACCTCCTTCATTATATCAGACAAACCCGCCATACCTCGTTTATATACTTTATAATAATCACCCATTAATAAAACATAGAATTCAGCAATTCTGCCTCATTACTATGTTTTCAGTAACGGCAATGATCATCTTGGCTTCCACTGAAATCACTGGTGGCTCTGTAATACTAAGCAAGTAGATGTTTGTGTGTGTGTTTGTGTGTGTGTCATGAAAGCCAAGTCATGGCCATCTTTCTGTCTGGTATCTGTGGCAACAGCCTCATCCCTGAGACCGATAGCACAGGGAACAGGCATTTTAGATTATCCAGAGCTAAAAATACAGCATCAGCCCCAACAAAACACATCGAAGTCAACACTAGATATTTCGGGTAGATCTGCTCCTGTGTGAACTGTGCACGACTTTAAAACTACTTTAAGCATTATAAATACTCATAAAGTCATAATAGAACAGCCTCTCTCGGGTCAAAGTGACCCACATCATGTCTGTAACAGAAAGATGGCTGTGAAAGATGATTTTTATGCTCATTATAGAAACTGAGTCACACAGCTTTGTGCCGTTTTTAGCACTATGAAGTACTAGGAGGAAGTGTACCAAGAAATGTTACAACATATATTAAATATATATTGCTGTGCCTGTGCGTGTTGCAGTCAAAGTCAAACTCTTTTGCTGAACTTAACAAAAAGACCAACCCCTTCAATAAGTCTAACAAAGAGGCCACACCCCCTTTACTAACATAAACAAATAGGTCACACCTCTTTTACTAAGACTAACAATGTGGCCACACCTCCTTCACTAAGACTAACAAAGAGGCCACACCTCTTTTACCAAGACTGACAAAACAACCACACCTCTTTTACTGACACTAACAAAGTGGTCACAACTCCATCACTAAGACTAATAAAGAGGCTACACCTCCTTTATTAAGATTACCAGAGGCCACACCTCCTTCACAAAAAGTAACAGAGGCCACACCTGCTTCGTTAAAAAAAGAGGCCACACCTCCTTTACTAAAAGTAACAAAGAAGTCACACCCCTTCACTAAGACTAAAAAATAGGCTACACCTCCTTTATTAAGACTAAAAGAGGCCACACCTCCTTTACTAAAAGTAACAAAGAGGCCACACCCCCTTCCGTGAAAACAGCAAAGAGGCCACACCTCCTTCACTAAAAGTAACAAAGAAGCCACACGCCCTTCACTAAGACTAAAAACGATGCTACATCCTCTTCACTAAGACTAACAAAGAGGCCACACCTCCTTTATTAAGACTAACAAAGAAGCCACACGCCCTTCACTAAGACTAAAAACGATGCTACATCCTCTTCACTAAGACTAACA
>JAAGKR010007938.1:11581-33869 GCA_011419295.1 Clarias macrocephalus | reverse complement strand
AACAAAAACAAAGAAATTTGCAGGTGACCCCAAACTTTTGCACGGTAGTTTTCTGTAACATATATAAACTGTAGATTTGTATACAGGGTGGCCAAAAGTAGGGTTACAGTTAACACTTTTAACACACAGTTAACATTTTTCCTTTATTAGAAATTTAGACTTTTATTTACATATATTATAATTGCATATTAGACATTTTACATTAAACATTTAATCTCTCAAGTGCTCAAAGAGTCCACCTTGATAATAATCATTTTTATATCTAAAACATGATTGTAAAGGTGAAGCAAATAATGAAGTAACTGTAACCCTACATTTGGCCCCCCTGTATATCCCCAAATTCTCTTAATATACTGTATAAACAATTTATGGCTATATACATTGCACAATAACGCAGTACTGCTTTTCTTATATATAAGCAGTGGTGCATTAGAGTCTCTGATAAAACTGTGAGAAATCTGCTGTGGTGAAGGTGGTCCATATTTGGTGGTTATATAATATATAGTTGAACAGCTGATGGTTATATCAAAGTAATTGATATTTATATGTTTATATATTTATTTAATGTTTTAATAATAATAATAATAATAATAGTTCTTCTTCTTCTTCTTCCTCTTCTTCTTCTTATTATTATTATTATTATTATTACTGTATTATTATTATTATTATTATTACTGTATTATTATTATTATTATTATTGTATTATTATTATTATTATTATTATATCACCACCACACCATGATCCCTTGCTGTACAGGCTGAATGTCTACACAGTCCTGCACATTTTCACTCTGCCTGGATAGTAATGAGTTTTATTCCATCTGGATTCTGATTGGTTAATATGCTACTGACGTCACCTGTCATCAGTCAGATGTGGACTTGGCCACGCCCCATGAGATCAGGTCCCGCCCTTTGTTGTTCAAGTCTCAGACCGAAAGTGTGTATTTCACTTTAACATTGAGCACCGTGCTGTGTGTGTGTGTATAAGTGTGTATAAGTGTGTGTGTGTATAATGTGAACAAACATGGGCTGGATCTCTCTCGTGTTCTCGGCAGCGCTGCTGTCCTGTGCAGTTCCTCCAGCTCTCAGCGGTGAGTCTCTCACTTATTCTATTCGGATTATTCTGTACACTCTGTCCGTGTGTGTGCGCGCGCGCGCGCGCGTGTGCGAGCGGGTGTGTGTGTGTGTGTGTGTGTGTGTGTGTTACAGTGTATCCCAAGGACGGGACTTTCCTGAAATCGAAAGTAACACAGTAACAGAAGTTTAAATGTAAATTAACGTCTTTTAGTGTCTGTAACTGATGCACGCGGTGTTTGTGATCAGATCAAAGGCGACGTGTAACACTTTAATATTTAATATCCAGGTTTTAGATCTTATGGAAGAAGACAGATGGTGGGGATTTGATCTAACATGGCGGTGCTGCAGTTGTTGTTTGTCTGCGCACTTACTCATGTTCCTCATGTTATTAATAGAACTTATATAACTTCTTACATTTTAATTTATTATCATTAATTATATCATTTGTTGAGACTAATTAGGCCCACAGCAGTATCCCAAAGCTTTACATGTTTGTTTTTATGTTTTAGCCTGTTTTATTTATTTTTATGTATATACAGTAAACGGAAAAAAGTTTTATATATAAGACTTTATTATTATTGTTTTTATACAACGAAATTTGTTTGTTTAGCTCCCAGACACATAATTAAATTGTTACAAGAAACATAAGATAATTGCAGTAAAATATAAATATAACAATAAAATATATACATCAGAACACATATGTACAGATAATAATAATAGCGATAATAATAATAATAATAATGTATTAGAATTAATTCTAATATAAATACGTAATAAATAATTCAGATTATGGAAAAAAAGTTTAAATACTAACCGAACCATTAAACACAGTGTGTGAGAACAATGATCAGTTGGAACATGTAGACTGTAATGTGATACGGTGGTGAAGGTGCTGACACACACACACACACGCACGCACGCACACACACACACACGCACGCACGCACACACGCACGCACGCACACACACACACAAGCGCGCGCGCACACACACACACACACACACAAGCGCGCGCGCACACACACACACACACACACACACACACAAGCGCACACACACACACACACACACACACACACACACACACCTGCCAGGTAGGCTTAGGGCCGGGCGTTACCTGGGCAACGCAGTACGTCACTCTATCCTTAGAATAAGGAACAAGGAAGTGTTGATGCACAGGTTCAGAATAATCACACGCATCTGTTCTCTTTTTAATATGTTGATTAGAGACTGAAATCATCATAATTTCTTAATTTCAGATCCTCTAATCTTGTTTCATCAATGATAATTTAAAATTACATGTATATTATATAGAGATTGGTTGGATAAAACACCAAGTGAGTGTGAAATAAAATAAAATGAAATGTAATGAAATTAAAGGCTTCAGCTTGTGACTGCAGTGATTGTAGAGCAATAAAAAAAAAGAAAGAAAAAGGAAAGTCCATCAGTTAAATCTGAAAGTAAACTCATCATTGTTGCATTATGACAGAAATTACAGTGTGTTGCATAAGTATTTGCTCTTTTTAACATGTTATAGTGGTGAAGCCTGGAACTGAAAGGGAATAAACTGGGTTATGTATCAGGACCACACAGAGTAGCCCTTAATGTTCAATTTAATGGGATATGAAATTTAATATTTATTTACAACTAGCTTTAATTTTAGTTCCCGCTGCTGTTAAAATAAAATAAAAAGTATTAATAATAGTTAAGTAAACAATATATAAATAGTAGTTATAACTACTACTATTACTAATAATAATAATTTAAAAGTATATTGTGTATATGCTGTAAGTAATTAAGCACATTTGATCAGAAGTTGAGTTTATGGCTCTGAAATTAATGATCCATTACTGCCCATCCATTACTGCCCCCTAGTGGAGTAACAGAGACTATCTGACTAGAAGATACCATACTTCCAACTGCCCAATTACACGTCCTTGGGTTTTCTGCAAGTCATGACCACCTCATCATTCTCAGGGCATTCTTCTTGTGCTGAATGATTTGCTGCCATTCACTCCCTCACTTATCTTCTATACGACTTAATCCTGTATTTATAGTCACGGGGGCAGAGTCTATCTCAGGAGACTTAGGGCACAAGGCTGGGTAAACCCTGGACAGGGTGCCAATCCATTGCAGGGCACAGACACTCGCACACTACAGCCAATTTGGGAATGTGAATTAACTTAACCTACATGTCTTTGGACTGTGGGAGGAAACCAGACTACCTGAAGGAAACCCACCAAGCACGGGGAGAACATGCAAACTCCATGCACATAGAGACAGGAATGGAGACTGGCTGTGAATCGAACCCGGACCCTGGAGGTGCAAGGCGACAGTGCTAACCACTACATCACCGTGCCGCCTTCTGCCGTTCAATCATATTTAATTTAGCCATCATACTGAGTTTTCTCAAAGTTTCATGGACCAAGTCAGCAGGCTTGGGAATTAGTACCATTCTTCCTAGAGTGCACGTCTTTAGACTGAAATCAGAGAACCTGGAGTAAACACAGTAAGCACAGACAGATTTAAACCCCTAACCCTGGAGGATGAACATTCTAACCACTGAGCCATCATGTCTCATAATTTAGAAGTTTAATTCTAAATTCATCTTGTGAGTTTGGTTTAGAATTGGGCTTCCACAGTCCACAGGGCTTCAACATGTAGGTTAGGTTAACTTGCATTTTCAAATTGGCCGTAGTGTGAGAATGAGTGTGTGTATGTGTGTGATGGATTGGCACCCTGTCCAGGATTGTACCCCGCCTTGTGCCCTAAGCATCCTGGGATAGGCTACAGGCCCTCTGTGACCCTGAGTACAGTATAAAGTGGTATAGATGGTAAGTGGGTGGTTTTTTTGGACTATTTCTAGCCGAATGTTTTAACACCCCGGTATCAACATTTTACTGAAAAATCAGTCACACAGCCAGTGAAATTTACTGAATAAAGGTAAAAAGTTCATGATCAGTCCTTGCTTTGTCGTCATTTCTTGTCTTATGGGAAATGGCTACACTTATTTTCTTTACAGGTGAGCACTATCTGTTCTACACCTACACGGCTCTCTCTAAACCTCTGGAACTTCCTGGAGTCTATGAGTTCACTGCACTGGGAATGTTGGATGATCGAGAACTCGACTACTACAGCAGTAAGACTCAGGTTAAGGAACCTAAACAGAACTGGATGAGACAGAAGCTGCCGGCGGATTACTGGGAGAAAGGAACTCAGTCCCGCAGGAGTAAAGAGCAGTGGTTTAAGGTCAACGTGGACATCCTGATAGATCGGATGAATCATAATAAGACCGGTTAGTCCACTCGTCTGTTTTATTTTTTATTATTCTTATTATTCATTATGATCCTTAATTTTTTATTGTTCTGTAATATTTCAGATCTTCATGTTCTTCAGTGGAGACACGGCTGTGTGGTTAATAACGATACAAACGGGAAAATTACATTTCTCAGAGGAGTTGATGAGTACAGCTATGACGGCACTGAGTTCCTCTCCTTCGATGATGTAAGCTCGAGGTGGATTGCTCCAGTCCCGGCTGCTGAGCCGACCAAAAGGAAATGGGACGATGTGGCCATCCTTAACCAGTACACCAAGGGCTACCTGGAGAAAGAGTGTGTGGACTGGCTCACCAAGTTCATGGAGTACGGAAAAGAAGAGCTGAGAAAACACTGTGAGTAGCTAAAGAATTGTAATAGAATTAGTTCATTTTATGGCATACATTAAAAATCACTAGAACATGTGTAAATGTTTTGCTTTTTCAGCTCCACCAGAAGTGAACCTATTTTTTAAGAACTCAGTGACTGGCCGCGGCAAGCTGACCCTGACCTGCATGGCCACGGGGTTCTACCCTAAAGATGTGCAGGTGCAGGTGAGGAAGCTCAGAACATCCCTACCTGAACATCTGGTAACATCTTCAGGAGTCAGACCTAATGGTGACGACACCTACCAGCTGAGGAAGAGTGTGGAGATCGAGGAGAAGGACAAAAATCTTTATGATTGTTATGTGAACCACATCACTCTTACAGAACCAATAATTATAATAGGAGGTAAGTGCAGCATTATACTAAGAAATTCCTGCTTGCAGTGTGCATTAATGCTGTAGTTACTCTATTTTTTTCCTTTAAAGAGCCATGCCCAAGCTGTGAAGGCTCGGGTCTTCTGGGTGGCATCATCGGAGCAGTGGTCGGAGTTTTAGTGACGCTGGCGGTGGTTGGATGTGTTGTATTTTTCTGGAAAAAGAAACAAAGAAACAGTGAGTAGAACCACATCACAGATGTTCTATACTCAGTTACTTGGGTACGAGGAACTTTCATTTAAAGTTCACATCAAATATCAAAGTGAAGAAAGAAAAACCTGATCTCTGTGACTTTAAACATGATGTGTTTGTTCCTACTAGATCTGCTGATTTCAGCATTTCTGCTTAAGGCATTAAGTGAGCGAGAGTTCTTTAGGTGGAAACACTTGAGAAGATAACACAGAACATTGAGCACATGAGTTAACACTGACTTCCTGCATGATTTAACTTAACTATTCACTCTTTATATCTGTGGTGAGGAGAAAGGCATGTGAGCAAGCATAAAACCTTTGAGGTTAAAACTCCTCTGATGAGCTACAACAGCAAGAGGTCACATCAGGTTCCTTTCCACTCAACCAAAGATACCTATAATTACTATACTATAATTTACTGTACTGTACTATTTGTATTGTAACATATGAAAATTCAGATAAGTTGCATATTTAAAAAAGCCATGCATCATGCACTGGCAAGAAAATTCATTAGTAATTTTACACTTTGGACAATATATACATATTACTTAGGTATACAGTATACTGTAGCGTTATAGTAAAAAAATTATTAAGATCATGGTTGCCAAATCACACAGTAAAAGCCCACTTAGGCAGTGCTGAAAACTCCTGTACAAAAAACACAAATAATAATCAGTACTAAACCTTACACTTATACTGTCACGGCCTAGCTGGTGGTACTGGCTGGCTAGACCGGCTGATTTGGTTGCCATGGGCATTTAGGCCAGGCAGAAACGCAGAGGAGTGTGCAAACAGTGTGTCTTTATTTGAACTCAAACAAACAAACTCAAACTAAAACTAGGGCTTAGGGCTAACACAGGAAACTGGGAACTGAACACAGGGAAACATGGAGCTGGAGCCAACTAAAGACACATAGGGGAACTAGAGACAAGACAGGACGAGACAGGAACTAGAGATGGAGACAGGAACTAGAGATGGGGCAGAGCACAGACCAGATGGGTTAGTGGTTAGTAGCTACATAGAATATGGATGAAGGGAATGATGACCTAACCAGGTTAGTATCTAACGGAGTTAGTGGCTAACCGGGTTAGTACTGACCTAATAGGGAGGAACTGGAACACAAGAAGCAGGGCACACATGAAGCTATGGCAAACTAGCAGCTAACCTACTAGGGACCAGAACCACTAGCAGTCAATCCTACCGGAGGCTAACCCTACTAGCGGTCAAGGCCTACTAGCAGCTAAGCCCTCATGTGGCTACACATACAAGGGAAGCTTCAAACAAAGAACTAAACAAGAAGGCTGACACTGGAGAGACAGAACAGTACTTACACAGGAGGAGACACTGCCTAACTAAACAAGAAACAGGACAGCTCCATGAATATAAAGTAAACCAAAAACAGAGCCCTAATAAAATAAAACATAAACTTAAAGAACCAAATCAAAACAAATCAAATGCCCACTTGACAAGAATATAATACTCAACCCAGTTTCCCAGAACAAACTGCTATTTATAGAAACCCTAATGAACTACCTCGATTCAGGTGAGCCCTAATCACCTGACCGAGGTGCCGTCTGGTAAACTGAGTCGACCAACGAAAACTACAAAACACAAAAACAGAAAGTGACCTCTAGTGGAGGTTCCTAACATATACATTGAAAACACTGGTTAGGATCCTCCCTGTCTGGTCAATATCACATGTTTATCTATGAGTGAAATAATATACAGATGAGTAGCAGTGATATTAGAAACTGAGGAATCTTTAAGTTTATTTAAGATTATTTTATGAATTTATTTTGTATTAACTTTAATTAATGAATGTTAAAGATCATCTCTTTTTGTGTGATGTTTTTCAGGGACACCGGATTCTCCAGCAGCTGGTCCAGGTAGGTGGAAAGTGTGATTAATATGAGCCAGTGACAAATCCAGTCATTGTTCCCACCCACTACAGAGGGCATGCTCAGTTATCGTAAAAATCATTAGTGCTCTGGTTTTTGATTAAACCACAATTAACGATCAACTCACACATGTGTTTAACTTTTTCTTCACATAGATTTTGTTTTGTTTAGCATATTAAAAATAATTAAATAAATGTAAGGGACAATGTTATATACGTGTACATGTTCCTGTTTAATGATCACTGTGTTTTTTGTATTTCAGGTCAGGTGATCGTTCCCTTGATACAGGACCCTGTGGCTCCGAGTCATCTTGGTAAGTCTCAGTGTCTACACAGAGATGGCCTGAATCTCTATCATTATCTGGTCTAAAGTAGAATCCAGATGCAAATAAACAAGTTAATTTATCTGCTTGAAACAATCAGTTGGTGTTTACTGTAAAAAAAAACATAGTATGAACATTAATATAATTAACAAAACAGAAATAATCAAATGAATGTACGACACCCCACTGGGAATGAGTTTCAGCTTGTAGTGAGGGGTGACGGTGCACCTTTGTAAAACAAGTGGACGTTCTGGAGTTAATACACAATGAGAACATGGTTTGATTCTCACCTCGGCTCTGTGTTTGTGGGGTTTGCATGTTCTCACTGTGTCCGGTGGGTTTCTTACAGGTGAGTGAGCAAAAGAGGAATACAAATCCTGAGCCAAACACCCTGAGAGTCACTTATATTACATAGCACAGTCGATTCAGGAAGTTTCATAGACATGTGGTGAGCAACCCATAGGAAGTACTGCCATATAAGGAAGAACTCAGAGAGAAGGGAAGCATGTGAGAGTTAACACAGTCTAGAGAAAAAAAAAAATCAGAAAACACTAAGAGATGCTGAAAGTGTGTGTACTATAATGTCAGAAAAAAGGCTATTGGAATGATTTCTCACATTACTTACAGTCTTTAAACCATCTGTACAGACTGTTTAAGTCTCTCTGTAGCTCATTTGCTTATATTGTGATATTTATGTATTTGTCTCCTATTTAATGTTCACTGTAATTTTTTTTTTTTGTATTTCAGCTCCAGTGGACGTCCCCTTGCTACCGACCTCTGAGGTTCCAAATAATCCTGGTAAGTCTTGTTTTCTACACAGAGATTCATTCCATTATTCTGTAGTAATGAGGAGGATTGTAGACAAATCTCAAGTTGGTTAAATGATAAAGTGTGTTTAAGACGCTTCAGTGGTGTTTACTCTGCATGACTGAGTTGATGTTCAACTTTCTGAAGTGGAAGAAAGTATTTGGCAGTGCAGTGGTGTGGTATGATGGTACGGGTAACCCAACTCTTCTGGTTATTATCTGCTCTTATTAATGGGTACCAGTGTTGGGTGTAACGTGTTAGAGGACTCGGATTAATCTAACACGTTCAGTCCGCCATTCAAGTACTCAGTTACTTAGTTACTCTTTCAAAAATGATCCATTATTCAGACAGCAGTTATTCCCAATCCCTTAGCGTGTGTGTGTGTGTGTGTGTGTGTGTGTGTGTGTGTGTGTGTGTGTGTGTGTGTGTGTGTGTGTGTGTGTGTGTGTGTGTGTTTTCAGAGGGGACGAGTGCACCACAGACCGACAGCCGTGGAAACTACTCTGACTCTGGTAAAAATTATAATAATTAAAAATAAACAAATAAATAAATAAAATAAAATATGAGCTGTACAGACTTCTGGTTACAGCTACTTCATGTTAACTTTTCTAGATAAGTCATGTCTGTGTTACAGGCCACTCTGATATATACTGGTTGTAATAATGGAGTGATTTACACTCACCAGTTATTTGAAATATATCATTTGTTTATCATGTTTACCCTGTTTCTGAGAGCATTAAAGCTACTTCTTTAATAAGCCAGATCATTGTGGTGTTTTTCAGGACAAGGCAGCAGTGGAAACTCAACAGATAACAGCCAGGAAGAGCTTAATATGGGTAATTGTGATCAACTGATGGACTGATGTTTAAAAACAGTTTGTGGTTTATTATAAAGTTCTATCTGTTTGATGAGCTCTGCTGTGTGTCCTGCATAGACAGTACCCGAGTTTAGCTTCAATTAAATTTTAAAAAGCTGCAATTTTTCTTTCAGTTGAAAGAAGTTTACTGTCTTATTTGTTAAGCGAAGTTATAATTCTTACGGGTTTTAAAATATTGAAAACTACTAAAAGTATCTAATACGCACTGAAACTTGTGTTCATTGTTTAAATGTTATGTCTTGTACAAAATGATTAATCCATAATTAGTAGGTGATGGTAATGAGAATAAAAAACACCCTTAACCTCAAACAGAAGTGATGCTCTTGCAAAATGTGAGTATCTGTGTAAAGTTAAAGCAATTAATAATTTCTCCAAACAGCGTCACCAGTTATGGAGCATTTAATGTTTTGTAAGTAATTAGTTTGTGAAAATTTTAAAGAAGGATAAACATGAATACTGAATTCAATTGAAAAAACAAAAACCAACAAAAGATGGATTAGACACACAGCACTGGTCATGGTTTCAGGATGAACTGTGAAACTATGCAAACATAATTGATGATTCGATAATCGATTAGTGCTGATGAACTGAGACTGATGTTTATTACCCTGATTGCAAACGCTTAGCAAGAATTAGCAAGCAAAGACCTGGTGTAACCTTGACCTCATTTTAAGGTTATATGTGAATTTGGAGACTTTCTTTGGAGATCGCACCATTTTATTTGTAATGGTGCCAGGGGAAAAGGTTTTTACTTTCTACAAATTTAGCTTTTTATGATTTAACTTTTAATGAGATGCATTACTTACATATTTACAGTATAAACCTCCCTACCTCTGCTTTATCACTTCTGATCACTGCTCATGGTCTATTTTTCTAGCACTTTTTTTCTACCCACATCTAAGTTATAACACTACAGAAGAATCAGTTATCCAGTGATGAACTCATTCTTTACTGAAAGGCCAGAGTACCACACCTGAGGTTTACACTAGAGTCTCCTCTGAATTCTAGTTATTGATGTTTTTCTGTAAATCAGTACTACAGTAATGATAACTGATGTCCTGATGCTCCATACTTCTGTTTAATGATCAGTATTATTTCTTTCTTTTTTTTCAGGTTGAGCTGTGGGAATGTATTGTGGATAAACGATGATTTCTCTCACTCAAGCCTCCCCCACCCCATCAGACTTAACTTAAATTTTTACTTTTTAAGATTTTACTTTGAGATTTGAATGAGATGCATTACTTACATCATTTACACTATAAACCTCCCTACCTCTGCTTTGGTCTATATTCATAACTTTATTTTCTCAACTCTAATTGAGCCAAATAGCATTAATATGAAATGTTAATATTTGAAACTGGATAGAATAGATATGAAAACCTTTTTACAGTACATGGAAAACGTGAGTTTTATACCCGAGTTTAGCTTTTTTTTCGGGGGGGATTTTGTGTGTTTCAAAAGTCACTTAAGACTCTAAAGGTTTGAAGATGTCTTTTGATCATTGCTACCTTGATCCCTTTTACGATTGCTGCCCATTTAGCAGCTTTCTATCTGATTTTGCATCATAATTGCAGTTTCCTTTATGCTGTCTTGTGTTTTCATTGAGAAACATTGTGTAAAATACAAGATGGTAGTACATAAAAATGATTTCTCAGAAAGTTAAAAGTAAAAGTTGTATAAATAAATTTCTTGGAAAAAAATGCTTCCATGTTTGTCTTTTTTTCCCTTTATTTTATTTCTGTCTGTAGTGTTATATCACAATCACATTTAGAAAAAAGAAAAAAAAAACGTGCTACAGAACCTAATAATCCAACCTGTTCTACTACCACTACTACTAATAATAGTAGTTTACATAGTGAATTGTTTTTAAGACAAAAGAACAAAGTACCTGTACAAAAAGGTATTGGTACAGAATTATATAATTTAACAAACACATGAAAGTGTGTGTGTGTGTGTGTGTGTGTGTGTGTGTGTGTGTGTGTGTGTGTGTGTGTGTGTGTGTGTGTGTGTGTGTGTGTGTGCTTTTATAGTAAAATACTGACTGGCAGAATGTGTGTGCTAGTGTGTCTACTTTTCATCTGTTTATATTCACAATGCATTTTATGTTGTTTCACGCACTAAAGACTAATTACTACCTGTTCGCTCTTACATTATAGTGACTATAAACAGTTGATTCCCAGCAGCCTCTCTGTTTTCTCTCTCCTGGAGTTAACAGGTCCGTATCAGTTGGACCGGGTCGAGCACCGGTCTGTGAAATGAGTGGAAGACACAAGTAGCTGTTTAAGGAGCTGCAACCACCTGAGTGTGTGTATGAAAGGGTGCAGAATTTAACTGATCATGCTACTCTATTAATATGATTGCGGTTAGGACAGCTGCTCTTCCTGAAAACACAGTTAAACTAGTTGCAATCTAAATCCTCCTTAATGCACAGCAACTTGACTCAAAAAGTTGATTTATTTCAGTAATTCACTTCATAAAGTGATTCAATATAGATTCATTACACACAGAATTATATATTTCAAGTGTTTATTTCTCTTAATTTTGTTGATTATGGCTTAGAGCTAATGAAAACCCCCAAAGTATCTGAGAAAATTAGAATCCTGTGAAAAAGTTCTCTATTGGAGACTCATTGTGTCACTCGTTTAAGAGACAAAATACAGTCAAACCTCATGTAAAAAAGGACAGTATTTGACTGCAATCAGATGCTTAAACAACTCTAACATTAAAAGGAACTCACATTCAAGTATCAGAAAGATTTAAAATAAATTCCAAGTTAGTACAAAAGTAATGGCACTGTTTGCCTGCACATTGTTTCTTATGAACCTAAACAGCTCCAACGTTCTAAAGTTTTTTAGAAGAAATTTTAAAAAGAAATCTTCATTGTGTGATTTTCTGCTCAAACAAACTGAATAAGCAAAGCACAAACTGACCTTAAAAGGATAACACAATACCCTTGTATGATTTTGAAGTAAAAGTTACATGGTGCCCTAATGGATGGTTCACAAGTCACTTCTAAAAAGTGTATAAAATGCCAGCAGCGCCGCTTTCTCCTTCTTTTCAAAGCACTCGTGTGCTTGTGCTCCCTTGGCTTCTGTCATTGCCAAGTTAGAATGAGAATCTCACTCTGTGTCCCTCTGTATTGTGGGTGCACTTGTCACAAATCTCCATTTAAAATAACACAACTGAGCTCGGGAAAGACACAACACATGAACGGCCCCAAAGACAATGAAAATACACAGCAGCTTAGTCTGACTTCAGTTATCTGATTAAACTTTGGCCAAAAGGTGTGGTCCCTAGATGGAGACATTGACCTTTTGTTTGTGTATTTGTATAGTGACATCCTCACCGCACAGGGGACGTGATGGACACCGACATAAAACTTCTGAAGTTAGTTTTTTTTTTCTGCTCGGCTAAGAGAAAGCTGGTGGCCACCCGTTCTCGCGTGTGCTCTGCATACATTGCGCCGCTTGCTCAGCACCACTGGTTTTACCTGCTCTGCACAAACCTGTGCCTCTGATAACACCATGCCTACTGAGCTTTGACCCACAAAACTGCAACATTCACCAAGATGGCTCTCACACCTGTGATTTTACTGAGCACAGCTTAACCAAAGAACTGCATACTTTCGTTTGCTTGAAAAGTGTTAATTTAAAAGAGCTGTTGAGAGGTTAACCTCTGCATCCCGTGTGTTCTGTCTGTGTACCAGACCCGTTATGAAATACACAGTATATATGTGTGTGGCCTGGTGAGGTTTGTTTTTATTTGTTGACTTCGGTTGGGGTGTGGTTATCCGATTAAGGACCCTTATTTTGACGCGTGTTGATGTGTCTTATGGTTTCTGGTTCTGGTACTGTGCTGTTTTGCTTATGGGTGTTGTGGATCCTTCGCTTGAGACTCGGCTGCCATGTGGGCCGTTGGGCTGGAAGCTACCGTCTGTGTGCTGATTAAGGGTTTACTATTTTTATTATTGACTTGCTTTCACGTTTAGTTTTTGTTTTGTTTGGATTGAATTGTACTTATTGGTAGATTGTTCCTTTTGTTTGTTTTGTGTATTATGTTGTGATTATTATGTGCAAGTGTTTGTGTTATTTCTTTTCTGGCTGCGTTAATGTGATGCGTCTATGCACCGGTATCGGTTGTGTGTAGGGCTGCGAGAAGACTTGAGTGTCTTAGTCCATATAGTCTGTGAAACTGTTTCGTTTTTTTTTCTTTCTTTCTTTCCTCGTCTGATTATGGTTTAGTGTGGATTGTGTAACCTTCATTTGTTATCTTTGTATGTATGTGAGCGTGTGTGTGCTGTGTGTTTCTTTACTTTCCATCAGGATCCAGGCACGGTGTAGAACAGGGGAGGCTAGCTGCATTCGTTTGGGGTGTGTGTTTCACCGAGTGCAGGTGTGCCAACACATCTTCCTTGCAGTGGGTTCATGGCATTTGATTTGATGTGAATTTGGGTGGGTTTTGGATGATTTCTTAAGCTGCAGCTGGCCTGCTTTGTTCCTGCTAGTTAGTCTCTGTTCCTGTGTTTCTTGCGAGAGAGTGTTTTTATTGTTGACCTTTTTAATAATAAAATACATTTTGTATTGGTACCCACGTCTCGCTTGATTTTTATCCTTGGATTCGATTGGTAAAACTTACCTGTGTGTCTTTATTGGGAGTATTTCCCTGGCGCCCCCACCAGCGTGACGTAGTCAGATCAAATTTAATTAGCAGCTTCCTGCCCTTTGGGATGTAGGACTGCCACATATATATCTGACAATTAAGAAAAGGTAAGCAAGACAAGGAAGACATTTTTAATATGCAGAACAGGAAAAGTTTAAAATAAATTGTATAAAATACTTACATAATATCTCCCAAGGTCATTTTTGAAGACAAAAAACACTGGTGTTTACTCTTCCTCTGTTTGCCTTTAGGAATATAAAATTATATACAAACATGCGGAACGTTATAGCTGCTGTACAGGAATTAGTTCATCTGGTTTTCGTTTGTTCATCGTGTGCCAGAGAATTGATTACTTCACCTTGCTAGTCTTCAGGTTGTCTGAGTCATTCGTTCATCATGCGACAGCCCCACCAATGCAGTCTGAATTAATTAATCAATCTTGTTTTTTCTTGTAACATTATACTTTTTGTTGTGTGATCAACGTTTGCGTTCAAAGATCGTTTCCCCTTCTCCTCACCGCAGTGTGGAGTTTCCTCAGTAAGGAAGCTATTGTCTATTGGCTGTCCTAAAAGTCTCTAGAAGTCGCTAAATGACGTCGCCATCAACTAATTTGCATAATAGTCAATTTGTTTGCAATTGTAATGGACACTGTAGTAGGAAACACTTACCATCTATAGACTTGTATAAAATACTAAACACTATAATACAATGTAACACTTAAATACTATGACGATTAATGTTCAGTTAATCACACACACCTACAAAGGTAACCATGATATTAATTAATACAAGAAACAATTATTTAAATCTAGACAACTTAAGTATTCCAAATATTCTTAAGAGTATAAATAAAATGTTTAAACTTTTAAAATATTCCAAAATTGACTTGCTGTAAATAAATCTGACAGCCAGGTGCTGACTGTGTGTGTGTGTGTGTGTGTGTGTGTGTGTGTGTGTGTGTGTGTTCTGTTTGATTATTAATAAGCAGCTCATATTTAATGAAGAAAACTATGATTTCTGTTATTTTATTTTCCACAGATGAGTGATTTCTTTGTTTAAAATTTAATTAAAACAAATTTTGTTTTCTATTTTCTGTTTGAATGTTTAATCAGTATGAGGTGAAGTGAGAAACGGTCAAGGATCCCAGAAGGACTCAGGTTAAAGTCAGCTCTGGAAAAAAAAGCCCACTGCAATTTACTCCAGGAAACAATCTGGAATGTCATCAAGAGGTTGCTCGCGAGAGGTTGTGTGCGGACCACTGAGATACTCAGACAGATTGTAAAAGTGACATTCTTACTGTTTTTAATCTCTGGAATGGAAGAGAGGGAGAATTCCCTTATCATAATGCATTGTACTGTTGTTTTTTTATCACGCTACACAACCCATGATTTTTACAAATGTACTGTAACCGTTTTCTTTGGCACCATTTTGACAGCTGTGGGCACATGAAACTCTGAGGGGAAACATTATCCGATAGTATAAATTCCAGGATGTGTTTCTGCTGCTATAAGCAACATATTTGCAGTGGTGAGACTTTTCTTATTAAAACAAGTGAGCAGTAACAGTTAGATAGGTGTGGGAACTCTCGTACTTATAAATACAAAAATGATTGTTGAAAAAGTACAGTGGAACCTCGGAGTACGAGTAACGCGGTTTGCGAGTGTTCCGCAAGACGAGCAAAAATTTTTAATAAATTTTGCCTTGGAAAAGTACAGAGTATCTTGTATTCTTGTTTTGAGCATCACGTGATCACAACTGAGCCATTTTCTCCCTCTTTTTTGAGAGGTTGTGGGTAATCGTCTCTCTGCTGTGTCTTAGTGCTCGTCTCTTACTGATATAATCAACATCCATGCACGCGTGTACTATTTACTATAACATTGTGACCATGCGTGTGCGCGTAAAACATCTTTTATTGTGTGTTTGTAGGCGTGTCTGTGTGTGTACAGCGCACGTGTACTGTTTATTATAACACATGTGTGTGCATGTAAAGCAAACGAAAGTCTCATTGGAGAGGTTAAAGATCAATTTTACACACACACACACACACACACACACGGACACACACACACACGGACACACCCACACAGACAGACACACACACACACACACACGGACACACACGGACACACACGGACAGACACTGCACTGGTCTGCTGTGCAGTTCATTTCTTTATTTCCTAAAAAACAATGAAAGTAAAATAAAAAAAAGTGTTTTTTTACATTGCTTTAAATACAGTATACACCTCTTTTAACATGCAACAGATTAATATTCACACATTCATTAAAGTTCTCACCTTAAGGCGATGCTCCAGTAATTACATTTCTAGTGTTGCTTTTTTAATGGATAGTTTTTCTCTTCCATTTGAAGCTGTATAAGGTCCATGTCCATGTCACTTTTTCTTATTTGTTTTTGAAGATGGACCTTATACAGCTCCTTTGCTGGCAACTAGGAAGGCAAAAATAATTAAATGAGATTCTGTCAGACAAAAAAATTTAAATATGGACAACTGCACACAAGTTCTTACGCTACTTAGATGCATTGAGGTTGAAGGACCTTCATCTGTGGGCGAATCCTCAGGTATGTGCTGTGAAAGAACAATGCCAGTCTGTTACTCTAATGTAAAAAGGGGGCATTATAATGGTATACATCATACCTCAGTGGATCTACCAGCATTGTCCACTTCAGCCTTCTTTCTATCAGCTACATGACAGAAAGAATTTAGTAAATCATGTTAAATAAATAGTTCAGTGACAGTGTAATCAGATATGACCTTTTTGCACAAATTTCTCCTGGCTCCAGAAGGATTATTACACCTTATTAAATAATATATAATATAAATATATATAACCCTATATAACCATATAACCATAATATACATTGGTATTTTAACCTAAAGAAATTAATGGAAGGAAAAGTAACTGCTTTCATAGTGATTTAACAGTCAAAAGGATGCGGAAGGGGTGTTTAATTATTTTGCATTATAATAAAAGGGAAGCTGATGTCAAATGTGCTATTTAATCCTCTCACACATTTACTCTGCCTGTTATTTTCTCTCTTTCTTTAGCCGATGCAGCCGTGTTGCTTTTTTTCATTATTATTGGCTTGAATTCTTCATATGCTGCATTTAAACCTCCATCTCCGCCTCTGTGAAGTTTGCCGCTCTCTTTTTCTCACTTTGATTTTCCATTTTGACTCGTGAAATCGGCGATCCATTGAAAATGTCTTTATGTAGCACCGCGCACGCGCATTAACTCTGGGTAACCAGTAGGAGGTTGATTAAACTGACTCTGCTCAGGGGTTTTGGAACCGACATACTCGTGGTATGCGGGTTTGGGGTAAATCAACCCGGAGGTTAAGTTTTACCAAATGGTAAGTTAATCCAGCTTTCTGGAAGACCCCCCTGGTAATGGTAATCATGAAACACATTAATAATGAATTCTTAAAGAAAGAATTATAGTAGAAATCTTTTATACACTACTGCTAACAGTTAGCTGGGAGTGAAGGATAAATGATCAATATATTTCTGTTTTCTGGTGCTTCAGGTTTATTGGAATGACTATTCCCCATTGATCCTCCACCACGACGCTCGCCGCCGGCACCTCTCGCCGGTCTCCATGCATGCATGTGACGGGCAGAGGCCCACATGGTTTTGCACCGCGGGGAATGATTGAGGGGCGAGCAAGAGTTACTGCGCTGCTGGTGTATAGGAGAGCAGGTATGGGAGCACCTCCGACCCGAACCCAGCGGGTAGGGGCGGGGTTTTTACTGTCGGTGCATCCGGCCCAAAACCCTCATGCCGGGAAGGGCGGAGGGAGCTCTGGTTCAGTGGGCATGGGTTCATCGCTGGGGGTAACAGGTTTCGGCGGTGTGCGTGGAGGGCTTCTCTCCGTGGCTCTTCTCCTCTCAAAGTTTAGTGACAGCGTGGATACCGCGCATTCCAGTGTGTCTATTGCTTCCCAAACTGATGTGGGAGCACGCATGCCTACCACCTTCCTTTCTTCTTGTGGGAGAGAGCGGAGCACTTTGTCCACTAATACACGGTCAACGACCTCTCGTGAATCGAGCTTCTCTGGTTGGAGCCATCTACAGGTGATCCGATGAAGTCTGTCCAGCTGGGCTCGGGGTGGCGCCTGGATCTCGTATGTCCATTGGTGGAATTCATCGGCAGTTTATAAACTCGAGAGGCCACATCGAGCCAGAATCTCCATTTTTAGACGGTCGTACTGGTTCGCTTCTTCCTCTGTTAAAGAAAAATAAGCTCACTGTGCCTCCCCGGACAATAACGGGATCAGGATCGAGCTCCATTCAGCTGTCTGCCAGCCCTCTTGTTCAGCCGTGCGTTCAAAAGTCTGTAGAAAGGCTTCAACATCGTCATGGGGGCCCAGTTTGGTTAGTAGCCATTGCGCTTCCTTGCGAGGGTCGGGCAGGGGGACGTGCTCTCTCCCTCGCAGCCGCGTGAGCGAGCTGCTCCAGTACAGTATTCTGCTGGCGGCTGGTTTCCAGCAGGTGTGCGATGAGCTGATCCGAAGCTGACTGGCCTGCGTCAGAGGCACGCATTCTCCACCAATGTTAAGCCCTATGGGCAGCGGTGTACTGACAGAGGCACGGACACAGAGGTTGTGGTGTACCAAGTGAAACAGCTTTATTATTTATTCGTCTTTTTTTCCACTAGGTGCTATGAATATGGAAGTGATGAAGGAGTGCCGAGTCGGTGCAGGAGGCAGGTGAATCGGGGCAAACCCGATTATCGTGAGGGGGTGTCGCCGTACTTCCACGGCCGGGCAGTAGCTGGGCACCGGTGAGGCGGCGAGCAAAGAGTCCGAGTCGCGCCGGTTAACCCTCCTACGTGGTTTCGCTTGGGGTTCAACGGGATCCTCGGAGTCTGCGGGAATAAAATCCAAGAATGCAAATCAACATTAACAGCTCTCGCTCTATGTTTTATACCCACCGCCGAACTGGAGCTCCGTTCCCCTTTTATAGCCCGTGGAGTACTCCAGGACGGTGAATGGAAATGGGAAGCCGGCCGTGAATGGTTACGGAGCCCCGCCCCTTTTCCGCTGTTCTTGGTGCTGAAGTGCTGGTAGGTGCGCAGAGTTGAACAGAGAGCTGAGCAGGTGTACGGTTCTCCGTCACAAAATGTTCTTGTCTCACGCTTATGCAGGATATGAACAAAGTCAGAGTGACATGTCACAGAAGACTTGCCTAAGAATATAACCAAGAGAATACAAATACATATATATATTTTCCCTTCATCAGCCAAGGAAAGAAAAGGGGAGTAATGAGAAAGTTCAGATACAGATTATATATTTTCCCTTCAAATTTATTTCGCCAGCACAATGAACCGAAGCTCAGCACATCTTCTTTCCTTGTTTTAATCTGTAATATTGTGAAATAATAAGTGAAATGTATTTCGCATATATGCTTAAATATTCCTTTTTATTTATGGACATGTGTATTGTGTTTGATCTGCATTATTGCAAGACGCGATGACTTTCTGGAATTTTTATCAATTAATCAAACGGGTTTATCAGCCTTTTGATCAAAACGCTGTCTTTTGTAAAGTGAAAGTTTATGGACAAATCGGGGTTCATGCATGCCAATGAACAGCTTTATTTCAGTCATAAATTCACAATCACATTCCAGCTATTATTTCCAGCCATGGTCAAATAATGGATGAAATGCTGGACACAAACAGCAAAAAAACATTATGTTTATTATTATAAAAAGCCCAAAGCACTTTGTGTGCATATAAGAATATTTACAAAAATATATTGATTTTTTTGTTCATTTTTGTCTTCTGATGGTGCTCGACACATTTTTACGTTTTAACAAAGATATGTTGGCATATTCACAAATCAGGACATTCGCATAGTTAACACTAACTGAACAACAAGTCTTCACTTTGTAATACTCCTGTCCATAAAAAGGAATATTTAGGCAAATACGCTAAATATATTTCACTTAAATATTACAGATTAAAACAAGAAAAGAAGACGTTGATGGGAAGACTGTATAAATGCACTGATTGCTATACGGTTCTATACCACCTTAAAGGACGGTATCCAAATGATGTCCAAAGAATACGGGAGAAGTAAAGAAGCCAACAAGGTTAGATTATTATCAATATCTTTATATTAAAGTTGAAAGGTGTAAACATAAATAATCACAATACAAAATAAAACAGCGTAGGCCCACATAATAATAAAGAAATGAACAGATAAGGATGGCAATAATCACAGTGCTGTGAAGGTGCAATGTTGTGGTGGAGATAAGTCCCAATAGTTTCAGGGTGTCCACTTTCGGAAAGGAAGAGGCAGTTATCCCGTTAGCAGTCGGTCCTCAGACGTGATGCCATCCACCAGCATGCAACATCGGCCAGTCTTTATCCTCGTGTGCCGTGAAAATATATATATAACATGTAATGAGTGTATGATAATGCTGTGGGTGAGTGCATGTGTGTGTGTGAGTGTAAGCGTGCGTGCATATGAGTTTGAAGATGTGTGGTTCTATAATAAAGAAAGAAAGAGCTTAATTAGTTCTCAAACTATTCACGGAGAGAAACTGCGGCATCATTATCGCTGCACGTGAACGTACACGTGAATCATCGTGAACACATAACATTTATTAACATGCTGTTCTAATTAGAAAGAAAACTGGATATTCATATAATCAATGCACAAAATTACAAAGTATATTTAACCGAATAACCAAAGTAAATAATGAACTATAAACACTTACTTTCGGCAATGACGCACACCATGAAGTTCGGTCGGTCTCAAATTACACCACATCTACCACCCATACGATCAGACTTAGTCAGACTGCTCGCTCTGTGAGTGCTGTAGGCGCAATCGCCGCAATTCGCTGGTTATAATCCTCTAAAACCCAGTAACTGAGCATCATAACATGCACATGCCTGTCCTTCCTTCCTCTTCCATTGCTGCGTCTGATAATCTCGCGTTATTCACGGAACTCGCGAGAGCGCATCTTAACCACGCCCACCTAACATAACATGGAAAGGAATGAAGGTACATCTATAATACAGAATAAAACAGTCTTTTGAACAATGTGCTGAGCTTCAGTTCATACAAAATGTCTAGGAAGGAAACAGTTGTCGTTATCTGAACATAACGACAACTGTCGCGCAAGGGGCAGAGCCGCGCTTAAACTGTTCAGAACGGGCGCGGAGTTCTGAACAGCCACCGGTGCGGACATTTATACACGCGGTTGCCAGACAGACAAAGCGTGCTGTTAAAAGACGGAGGCAAAGCCCAAGCCTCTGTCTGTCTAAAACTTTGGCGAGAGCGAGAGCAGCACGCAACAGTTCAGCGTGTGCTTATGAAACCGGTTTCACTGACGAATTGGCAGAATTGAGGGGTTTAAAAATAATTAGCAAGTCCGAGCAGACGTCTCCGCCTAAAATGTATTACAATGTATGTAAAACCATAAACATAAATAGAAACAAATAAAATGTTTAATGGTATCAATTAAATCAGACGTCATAGTTGGATTTGATACTTTGAGTGTAATTCATACATTTACTGAATATATTCACATTTTGTAAAATAACGAAACCCGTTTCCTTCCTGGACCTTTTGTCCGCATTACAATGACCTGAAGCTCAGCACGTCTACTTTCCTTGTTTTAATCTGTAATAGTTAAATGAAATACATTTTGCGTATATGCTTAAATATTCCTTTTTATTTATGGACTGGTGATGTATGTTTGATCTGCATTATTACAAGAGGCGATGACTTTCTGGGGGAGAATGTCTGCAGTTTTTGTAAAGTGAAAGTACGAGCCGCGGGAAGACATGTTGACATATTAACAAATAATTACTGTATATGTGCGCGCGTCTCATAGGTGTGTGTGCGCGGAGAGTTTGTGTATATGTGCGCGCGTCTCATAGGCATGTGGGCGCATTTCATATGTAGTTGTGTGAGCAGTTAGTAGTATATATAGATGTGTGACTGTTTCATATATGTGTATGCAAGTGTTTCATGTGTGTATGCATGAGTGAAGTTTGATTTAAGCCCTATACGGCGCCTCATAATTTAGGGCATCTCTTTTAATCATTATGAACATAATATGAAGCAGATATATGCAGAGGACAAACTGAGCAAAATCTGACTTCTCTGAGCTTCGAAGATTGGTGTGAGAAAAGGCGAAAAGAGAGCCCACAATTCCAATTTTGGGACTTGTCTTAATAATGGAAGTTGTTACTGTTATGCGCACTCAACGCGACCGGCACTAGGACCCGGAAGTAGTACGGTCGCGATTCAGGAAGTATAAAAGGAAACAAGATGGCGCCGCACATCACTCAGTCATTGAGTTTTCCAATGCCGTCTCCGACGCTATTTCTCCAATTTCGTGAGTAC
>JAAGKR010007938.1:0-11561 GCA_011419295.1 Clarias macrocephalus | reverse complement strand
AATTGCACCTCTCCGCTGGGATTTGGAAACAAGGGTTCGCCAGGCACAGGCTGCGGAAATGGAACCGGCAGGAGTGCCGCCTGGACGACTCTATGTGCCTCGTGACGTCAGAACGGAGATCCTTCAATGGGGCCACTCATCCCCCCCCTCCGGACACCCCGGCACAAAACACACCCTCCAATCTGTCCGGCGTGCCTTCTGGTGGCCGTCCATGGCAAAGGACACAGAGGAATTCGTCCAGGCATGCCCAGTGTGTACCAGGGCTAAAGACACCAACCAACCAACACCAGGGGAACTTCAACCACTCCCGGTTCCCCGTCGGCCCTGGACACACATTGCCGTTGACTTCATCACGGGCCTGCCGGTCTCCGAAGAGAAGGATACCATCATGACCATCGTCGACCAATTCTCCAAAGCCGTGCACTTGGTGGCCCTCGCCGGACTCCCGTCAGCTAAAACTACAGCCGAGCTGATATTAGAGCATGTAGTCCGCTTGCATGGGTTCCCAAAGGACATCGTCTCGGACAGAGGGCCCCAGTTTACTGCTCGATTCTGGAAGGCCTTCTGCTGTCTGATCAACTCCACCTGTAGTCTCTCATCAGGATACCACCCTCAGACTAATGGTCAGACGGAACGGGCCAACCAACAACTGGAGCGCTATCTGAGATGCTTCGCCGCCGATCGTCAGCGCTCCTGGGCCCGCTACCTCATCTGGGCTGAACTCTCCCACAATCTCCATGTTTCGTCCGCCACCAAGTTAAGTCCATTTGAGGTATGCCACGGTTTCCAACCTTTGATGTTCAACCACCAAGAACCGGAGGTTGATGTGCCGTCGGCCCAACGGTTGGTCCGTAGGTGTTGGCGGCTGTGGGACCAAGCAAGAGCAGCCATCCATCGTGCCAACACTCGCTACACCACTCAACATCGCCGTCGACACCCTCCGGGACGGTTGTACAATGTAGGTGACAAGGTCTGGCTATCAACACAGAATCCCGTAAACTTTCACCCAGGTTCATCGGCCCTTACCGTGTCACCCTCCGGATCAACCCTGTCACCTACCGGCTCCAGCTGCCTGCGGCGCTCCAAACCCACCCGGTATTCCACACCTCTCAGCTCAAACCCTTTATTACTTCACCTATGGTTCCACCCACCCACCCAACTCCTCCTCCCCGGATCATCGAGGGCGGTCCCGCCTATACTGTACGGCGGATCCTTGACTCGGGGCAGAGGTATGCAGTACCTGGTCGACTGGGGGGGCTATGGCCCCGAGGAACGGTCTTGGATCCCGGCCCGGTTCATTCTCGACCCCGAGCTTATACGGGACTACTGTCGTCGGATATCCTCCACCCCAGGACCATCAGGAGCCGGTCCTGGACGGGGGGTACTGTCATGCGCACTCAACGCGACCGGCACTAGGACCCGGAAGTAGTACGGTCGCGATTCAGGAAGTATAAAAGGAAACAAGATGGCGCCGCACATCACTCAGTCATTGAGTTTTCCAATGCCGTCTCCGACGCTATTTCTCCAATTTCGTGAGTACTCACCATTTGGTGCCATTTTCCTGATTGAGTGTGTGTTGTTAGAACGCGGGTTTAATTGTGTAAACTCTTGCTCTCTGTGTGAGAGAGTTCTAAGAATAAATCGCGTGGTTATCCTGCCTGCTCGCGCTGCTTCCGCGTTTGGGTTTATCCTCCACGCTACACGGGCAAACTGCTAGTCTTCTCATTCGCCTCAGGTTGTCCCGTGACAGTTACACTTTCATTAATCTGAGATTAATCTGAGAAGAAGTGAGATTTCAAGTTATATTGTGAATCTCTAGCAGGACTGATTCCCTACTTTTTTGCCAGTAACAATGTTAGCTATGCTCAGAGGCTTCCCATTCACCTCAGAGACATGGTTGCATTGTCAGAGCAACACTGTCAGCTGGCCCAAGAATTCAAAGAAGGCAAGTTTGTCATTCAAACAGTGTTGCAATTGGCTTAACAGAAGCTCCATCTGCATTAAGGTGATGGATGGTGCCTGGGCCTGAATTCAGTCATTTAATATCTGACTATGAATCCGCTGGTCAGGTCAAGTAAGTCAGCAAAGATGTGACTCATCATGAGCAGACTACTTATTCTCAAAAGTCTTTCACAGACAAAAGTTCAAAAGTTATTTCTGGTGTTTAAGTAAGTGGGGAATCAATTTCAAGAAGAATCAGCTGGTTTCTTACACTGAACACCAAAAATATTACACGTCCAAATGCCTCAGAAGTTATCAAAACTCACCATGAAAATGGTATCCAATCTGCCTTGGAGATGAGAATAAGCCAATTCTATAAGCCAATAAAAAAGAACAAGATTGAGTTTATCTGCCAAGAGCAGTCAGGGCCACAGGCCACTAAAGAACGCATTCTTAAAGATGATTGTCGTCTTTTTTCTCAACTCATTTCTTGTCAAACACTGGAATGTGACCTAACTGACCAGACATTTCCTGCAGCACAAAGTGACAATGGAAAACTTCACTCTTGTTATAAAATCTCAATTGGCAAATATTTTGGAGTCAAATGTTTCACCTACAGATACACAGCCCAAGTGTGATGTTATAATAATCAATGGATCTTCCATGGTATATTCTCTGACCCCACAGGCACCAAGAACATTTGAGGATTATGTGTACAGTACACAATACAGTAGAACCAACATAGTTTTTGATGTCTACACAAATTCCAGTTCCAAGGCTAAGACTACATCAAAGCGAAACAAAGCTGGTAGACGAATTGTTATTAATGGTACCAAGGTGACTCCAAATTGGAAGAGCATTTTGAGAGATGATCTAAACAAGACTGAACTCTTTAGTTTTTTTAGCAGAAAAGATTATAATTTTTGCCTGGACAATTTTGTAATTGTAACAAAGCTGGACCAGGTGCTCTGCAACAATAAAGACTGCAATACAATCTTGAGGGCTTAGCTCTTTGTAATCACAAAAAAAGCTGATTCAAGAATATTTGTTCATACTATGCATGCCAGTAAGCAGCAGAACACATCACTGCTAATTAAAGCTTGTGACACTGTGTTTCTTGCCATTGCCATTTCAACATTTTTCTTGCTGCAGGAAATGTGTTTGCAGTAACTATGGCTTGAATTTGGGCAAGGTAAGCAATGCAGTGGTTGCCTGTTTATGACATTGTATCATGTATAATGGAAAAGGGGGTTTCAAGATGGCGCCGGTGAGGTCGGCTGCCTTCACGACTGCTCCGACCTACTTTAACTTGTTTTTACTTCTTAAGTAAATTTTCAATAACTTTAAACCGGGTAATTCATCACCATTGAGTGCATTAGGTACGATAGAGATACTCTTATTTCTATTGGTTTACAATGTACTCACAATTCGACGGTTTTGACTCCGGATCCGAGCTGGCCGAGTGAGATCCTGAGGGACAACAAAGGACCCGACGCGAAGCGGCGGCCCCGAGGGAAACGAGCCGGCATCAGGAACAGGCTGAGAGCCCGTGCACACCGCACACCTCTGCCTAGCATCCTGCTCGCCAACGTCCAGTCACTGGAGAACAAGCTCGATGACCTCAGGGCCAGGATAAAGTTCCAGAGAGACATTCGGGACTGCAATCTCCTCTGCTTCACCGAGACATGGCTGAACCCAGCAGTGCCGGACCACGCCATTCAGCCGGCCGAGTTCTTCTCGGTTCACCGTATGGACAGGACACGGGACTCGGGGAAGACAAGAGGAGGCGGCGTGTGTTTAATGGTGAACAGCAGCTGGTGCAACAGCGCGAGCGTTGTTCCTCTCGCACGCTCCTGCACACCCAACCTGGAACTTCTGTCCATAAAGTGTCATCCTTTTTATCTTCCTCGGAAGTTTACATCGGTCATAATCAGCGCCGTTTATATTCCGCCACAAGCGGAAACGGACACTGCCTTATGCGAGCTGCATGAGGCACTCACACAGCACCAGACACAACACCGGGACACTGCGCTTATTGTGGTGGGGGACTTTAACAATGCCAACCTCAAACGCACAGCACCGAACTTTTATCAGCACACCACCTGCCCGACCAGGGGCGAAAGGACACTCGACCACTGTTACACAACAGTTAAGGACGGCTACAAGGCACAATCTCGCCCACTGTTTGGGAAATCTGACCACGCCGTCATCTTCCTCATGCCAAAATATAAACAAAGGCTTAAACAGGAACTTCCACTTCAGAGGGAGGTCGCGCCACATCAACGTGTTTATGGAAGCGGTTGTGAGCTTCATCGGGAAACTAGCGGATGATACCGTGCAAAAAACGACCATCAGAATGTTTCCCAATCAGAATCCGTGGGTGGATAAAACCATCCGCGACGCTCTGAGATCTCGCACCGCTGCCTACAACGCGGGACTTGCGTCGGGGGACATGGACCAGTACAAGGCTGCGTCATATAACGTCCGGAAGGCGGTGAAGGAGGCGAAGCAGCGCTACGGGAGGAAACTAGAGTCACAACTCCAACAGAGTGACTCTAGGAGCCTGTGGCAGGGACTAAGAACAATAACGGATTATAAAGCACCAACATCCGGTATGACAAACGCGGACATGACTCTGGCAGACGAGCTGAACACCTTTTATGCTCGCTTCGAGGCTGCAGCTAAAGACGCTAGCGATGCTAATGCTAGCGGCGTTAACGGCTACAGACAGGAAGTCACTGCCAGCACCGGAAACGCGTTTATCATCTCCGAGCATGATGTGAGGAGAGCCTTCAAGAGGGTGAACACCAGGAAAGCAACAGGACCAGACGGCATCTCAGGTCGAGTCCTCAGAACCTGCGCAGACCAGCTTGCACCTGTGTTCACAGAGATATTCAAAATCTCTTTATCTCAGTCGGTGATCCCTACATGCTTCAAAGAGTCCATCATTGTTCCTGTACCAAAGAAACCCCATCCTGCTTCCCTCAATGACTATAGACCTGTAGCCCTCACATGAGTGGTGATGAAGTGCTTTGAACGGCTGGTCGCTCATCTTCTTCATACATCTCTCACAGACTTGGACAGTAGAAGGGGGAATTATGTTAAAATGCTCTTCATCGACTACAGCTCAGCATTTAATACCATAATTCCCTCCACACTCACCACCAAGCTGGAGCACCTGGGACTCAGCTCATCTCTGTGCCAGTGGATCTCCAACTTCCTAACTGGCAGACCACAGGCAGTAAGGATGGGCGGACATGTCTCAGCCTCCCTCACGCTCAGCACTGGAGCACAACAGGGTTGTGTTCTGAGCCATCTGCTGTACTCTCTGTACACACACGACTGCGTAGCCTCTACTAACTCCACCACCATCATCAAGTTTGCTGATGACACCGTCGTGGTGGGCCTGATCACTGATAATGATGAGACGGCCTACCTGGAGGAGATTGGAAATCTGGAGACCTGGTGCCAGAGGAACAATCTCCTTCTAAACGTCAGCAAGACGAAGGAGTTGGTAGTAGACTTTAGCACAAAGCAGGAGAGGAACTACCGGACCCCTGTCATCAACAACAGCCCAGTGGAGAGAGTAGACACCTTCAGACACCTTGGTGTCCACATCAAACAGGACCTGTCATGGTCCTGCCACATCAACACCGTAGTGAAGAAGGCCCGACAGCGTCTCTACCACCTCAGGCGCTTGAGAGACTTTAGGCCGCCCTCCAAGGTGCTCAGTAACTTTTACTCCTGCACCATAGAGAGCATCCTGATGGGAAACATCACGACCTGGTTCGGGAACAGCACCATGCAGGACAGACGAGCTCTACAGAGGGTTGTGCGATCAGCTGAGCGCATCATCCACACCGAGCTCCCTGACCTGCACTCGATCTACAACACGCGGTGCTGGACTAAGGCCAGGAAGATTGTGAAGGACCTCAGCCACCCCAGCAATGGACTGTTCTCTCTGTTGAGGTCAGGAAAGCGATTCCGCTCCCTGAAGGCCAATACAGAGAGACTGAAGAGGAGCTTCTACCCGCAGGCAATACAGTCTCTCAACCAGCACACCACACAGTACTGACTGACGCACTTTACACATCTACACTCATACTTCTTGCACTTTCTCTGGACTCTTGAGACAATCATTGCACACCCTTCACACTACATAACTATTTATTCTATAGCACAAGTCACTTTAAGTACAAAACACTTTACAGCATACTTGCACACCCCCTGGACATCTCTATTTATATCCCATATTTTCTATACTGTACACCTAGGTACACCTAGGCTCTCTTATATTCCTTATATTGTATACATATTTTTCTACATTTGCACCCAGGTTTATTTTTTCATGCATTCACTGGTTGTTGTCACACATGTGTTGGTGTCGGAGGCGAGGCATAAACGCAGAGGTGGATGTTTAGAAGTTGTTTTTAATGAAAAACCAAGTAACAAAACAAACAGAAGAACTTGATATAAAATAAACCAAAACATGAGTAATCATATGGAAAACACATCTAGACTGGAATGACATACTCTAGAATTAACGTAACAAATGCTAGACAACTAACTAAACTCAAAATGCCCTATTTATAATGAAACTAATGATTAACTCGGTTCAGGTGAGCGCCCACGTCACCTGACCGAGTTGCAACCTGGGAACTGAAGTGAAACGAAAACAAAACTACAAAACAAGTATCTGGGCGCTTAGACGCCCTCTAGGGGTTATCCCTGACAGTTGTAATGTTGTATCTGCATTCAAAGGCAAAGAAAAAAAGTCAGCATGGCAAACATGGATGGTTTGTCCTCAGGTCACGTTGTGTGCTCGTGTTTGTTTGTGTGAAACTCAAATAAGAGTGGAGGAAAGTTACTGTGTAAGATGAGAAGTGGGAGGGGGGGGGGCTCCTTACTTTAGCTTCACACTCACACACAAACACGCATACACGGCACCTGCGTGCAGAAACAGGAACACTTATCTGTCAGGATTTATTTGTACTTTTTTTAAAGGTAAAGTGCAGGTTATTTTGTTTTATTTGTATTCATTATTTTTATGTATTTATTTTTTTTGGGCTGTGGAATGAATAATTTGGGTTTCCATTATTCTTATGGGGGCATTTGATTTGATTCACGAGTGTTTTGAAATATGAGTCCGCTTCCAGAACGAATTACATTCATAATCCAAGGTTCCACTGTTTTTTCTAAAATTAAAATATCATATCAAAATATATCAGTAAAAATATTCCATTTATAAAATATCATAAATATATCATGGGTAGTGTGTAGAGTGATTTAAAAAAAACTATTCACCGCATGTCTGCCAGGATTAACGTTGAGTAGGACTCAAGTGCAAGTATGTAAGAACAGATTTATTAATCCAATAACAAAACAAACACGGGCAATTTGTACTCAATAATGTACTCAATACTTGTCATCCAGAAACAGGCAATGGTCGATCGATCAGCAAAACACATACACTAGGGCAATCAGAAAGTCAGAAAACTGAATACCAGATCAAAGTCATACACTGAAAAGTGATCATAAATAAGCACGACTTGGTAATGTCCAGGAAACTCACAGGAGTGTATACTTCACAATGTCCCTCCATTACTGCGTCCTGTTTAAGCACGCAGGTAAGTGGTTGCAGGTGTGCTTAGAATTCAGGTGACATGGAACGTGTCTGTTGGGAGTTGTAGTCTGTTTCCGCCATGTCTGCATGCGGATACATCCTTGTCTGTTTTGTCACTTCTGCTGGCCTGACAAATGTCATGATAAGTTTCATTTTCAAGGAGCATGAAATTCTCCATCTCTTCCATTCCAGAGATTAAAAACAGTAACAATGTCACTTTTAGAATCTGTAGAAGCTCAGTGGTACGTGTGCACCACCTCGCACGGACGAACCTTTAACACTATTGTCAAATAACACTAGGTTCTTTGATATAGCAGTAGCACCTTGGGTATCCTTGAAGATTTGTACAGACAGTCGTTCCACAACTGTACCTGTTATTCCACAACTGTACCTGTATAGTAACTGTGCCATATACTCTGCTCCACATGTAGATAAAGCTACTGTGGACTGTTTCTTTGATTTCCAAAAGATCAGAGGAGCATTCTGAGAAAGACTAAAACTGTACCCTGTAGTACTCCTTATGTCATTTAGATCTGACGCCCAGTCAACATATATCACAAGTTTAAGTTTTTCATCTTTTTTTCTTGTAACATAGTTCAGGACCAATTGTACCTTTCAAGTACCTCATTACATGTTTTGTGGTTTGTTTTTACTACTCCTTCACTTTGATGGAAATCAAAGCCATTTGGTGAAGGTCAAGATCATATTGGGCTGTCATTTGCATCAAGGCTCGTATTGAAATTATATTAGCTGTTGGGGAGAAAGTCTCTTTTTACACTTTAGCCTTTAGCAACAAATCTGGCCTTTTTTGAGAGTCCGGCAAACCTTTCAAAATCATGTAAATTAAAAATCCATCACTAAGCGTCTCTTCGGCATTTCTCAATGCTGTGTTTGTGGTTTCTGCTCGAATAATAGAGTCAGTTACACTTTCATTAGCCTCTTTTTACACTTTTTTTGCAGGGAGGTTAACTCTGTGTACAGTTTAATTATTCACAGCTTACCTGTACTATCGTAGTGAGTTCTCAAATTCAGTAGAGCTTTGGTTTTCCCTGGAGGAAACCCACCAAGAACAGGGAGGATATGCAAACTCCATGTACACAGAGACAGGAATCGAACCCGGACCCTTGAGGTGCAAGGCGACAGTGCTAACCACTACACCACTGTGGTTAAACCTCACTATACACTTTAAAAACAATTTAGTATATATAATCAGTAATTATTTTCATGTGACACTTTATTCTAAATATAAATATATGCCTGACATTTATTTTTTTAATTCAAATATGTTAATTATGCTTGTACACAACAACAACAGCAAGCGACTTCCAGGGGGAAAATAATTTCCAAATCTTATGTAAATCAAGCAGAGTTGTTTGATTTAGTAAATATAATATAAAGCTCACATATATTATTTAATATATTAAATATTTTTGTATGTCTCCTCCAGGTGAGCACTCTCTGTTCTACACCTACACGGCTCTCTCTAAACCAGTCAACCTGCCTGGAATCTATGAGTTCATCGCTATGGGAACGCTCGATGATCAAATGATCGACTACTACAGCAGTGAGACTCGGGTTAAGGTTCCTAAACAGGACTGGATGAGACAGAAGCTGCCGGCGGATTACTGGGAGAAAGGAACTCAGTCCCGCAAGAGTAAAGAGCAGTGGTTTAAGGTCAACATGGACATCCTGATAGAGCGGATGAACGACACTGGTTAGTGAATTTTCATTGTATATCATTAATTCAACATCAGAGGTTTATTTATTATGAATAAACGAATAATTATTATTAAAGTTCTTCACTGCCCATTTCAGACCTTCATGTTCTTCAGTGGAGACACGGCTGTGTGGTTAATAATGATACAAATGGAAGAATTACATTTCTCAGAGGAGTTGATGAGTACAGCTATGACGGCACTGAGTTCCTCTCCTTCGATGATATAAACTCGAGGTGGATTGCTCCAGTCGCGGCTGCTGAGCCGACCAAAAGGAAATGGGATGAGGTGGCCATCCTTAACCAGTACACCAAGGGCTACCTGGAGAAAGAGTGTGTGGACTGGCTCAAAAAGTTCCTGGAGTACGGAAAAGAAGATCTTAGGAAACATTGTGAGTAGCTAAAGGGTATTAAAATAATCAAAATAATCACTTTATTTCATGATTTACATTTTTCTAAAATGAGAAGTAAAATATTATAAAAGTTGTCCTTGTTTTCAACTCCACCAGAAGTGCACCTATCTTTTAAGAAATCAGTGACCAGCCCCAGCAAGCTGACCCTGACCTGCCTGGCCACGGGGTTCTACCCTCCGGATGTGCAGGTGCAGGTGAGGAAGCTCAAAATATCCCTACCTGAACATCTGGTAACATCTTCAGGAGTCAGACCTAATGGTGACGGCACCTACCAGCTGAGGAAGAGTGTGGAGATCAGTGAGGAGGACAAAGATCTTTATGATTGTTATGTCACTCACAGGAGCTTTAAAGAACCAATAATTACTCCAGTGGGTAAGTATCATTTTATGTACAGCACCTTAATTCCTATTACAGTAAAAGTCAAGTCAGTAAAAAGGAAACTAACTGTTTATAAGTATTTAATGGTCAATGTTTTCTTTTTATAAAGATGAAGAATGTTGTAACTGTACCCCAAAAAAGCTGTTATCTATTGATCAGTGATAGATACAGTAGATAGATAGATAGATAGATAGACTTTATTGATCCTGTGAGGGACATTATTGTGGTACAGCAGCAGCAGCAGGTCATACAAACAGTTAGCACAGTATTGCAGATGCTATATAGGGAAAAAACAGACAAACTGAAAAGACAAACTGAAAAGACACAGTGCAAACTGGCAATTCATAATAAGCAAAAGAGATGAAATGTGCAAGTTGTCAGTGTATGTTGCATGTGTGTAAAGTGACAGTGAATAATGTGATATGTCCTGTATACAGTATAAGGTGCTATAGTCATCTGTTAGGCCCCGCCTTCACTGAGCCGAATTAGCTACCGCCCCTCTTCCACTGTCTGAGGTCCATGATAATGACCTCATTATGCTATGCTGTGTGTTTTGTATTTGTTGTTGTTGTTTTTTATGATCTGAGTTTATGATGACTGAAATAAAGCGTCTCACATCCTCTGCACTTTCACTTTGCAAAAGGCAGCGTTTATTTAGCGAGTTTATATTTCAGTTTAGTCAAACTAAAGGGGCTGTATTTTCTGGGGTGCGGTTATTGATTTGCCATTTTGTCTGTAGCTGCTTTTTATGACTGAAATCAAGCTGTTCATATCACCTTCTACAAAGTGAAGTGTGCGATGTGAGCAGCTTTATTTCAGTCACAACAACCACATTCCAGCCATTCGTGGTCAAATAATTATTCAATGCTGGACACAAACAGCAAAAAGAGCATAATGATTATTATTTAAATAATAGCAAAATCCGGAAGAGTCGTGGGGAGGAGGGGTCTATTACGGGTGTGGAGACGAGAACCGTTTATGTTCCTATGTTTTCTGAGTTGCTACAATATCATTTCATTTACAAAAGAAGAGAAAAACCAAGGGAAGAACATAACATTTGTGTAATCCTGTGTGCAGACATCATCACACACACTTACACCTGATTTAAACCAGTGTGAGGAGATCAATAGTATTATTAAAAGAGGGAAATACATGTCAGTACTTACAGTAACATGAACATATTTGCATTGAGTTTAATCATGTGGCATTTTTAATATTCATGAGACACTTAAAAGCTAATAAACATGATTAAGAGAAGATCACACACGTAAGAGAGAGAGATTCACAGTCACACATGCAGCACAAGCCCACGTTATATTCAGAACTATATACTATTTTATCTTCTTCTCTCCTTCTTTTGTATTAACAATGATTCTCCTTTGTGCTTTCTCTATTATTATTATTATTATTATTATTATTTAATTATTATATAATTATTAGCTTTCCTTCTATATTCGTTTTTAATCTCTAGCATCACTTTATGTTTGACTGC
>JAAGKR010007937.1:30000-33871 GCA_011419295.1 Clarias macrocephalus | reverse complement strand
TTCCCCCCCCCCCCCCCCCCCCCATTTGCTTAATGTTTTCTTTAATTAAAATACAACATGCCCATGCTCATGGTATAGTCATTCAGTCTTGGGTACATTGAGTTAAACTGTGAAGTCTGTCTATGAAACTGAAAAAAGAATGACTCAGCCTGTTGCAGTGATCAGTGCCGACTTTACCTTAGTGACTCATTTAATGACACACATGCAGCTCTAACAAGGCTCTTTGCGAGTCATGGTTACTTTTTGATGCTTAGACCTTGCAGAGTGTCTTTGCCTCTTTGTCTGGGAGCGAAGGAAGGTTTGATGATCGTGGGCTTCTGCCTTTTGATACAAACAGCAGAGTTAGTACGCTCCTTCAAGAGGTCTCAGCTGCCGTCTGACATTTCTTGATCACAAGTCCTAAAAGAGATAATAGCATGAAGGGAACACATATTAGCCTTTTTTTTTTTATTTTATAGCTGCTGTGCCATGGAGTGAACTAGCTAGTGAGTCTTGAAACATGTAGTGGAGGGTCTTTCATTGGTCATATTCACTTTTGTTCATTTTTGTTGTTGTTATTTGATATGATTGCCATTAGCATTATTATTTCCTTATGTAATAACAGCAATACATATGCCCTCCTCTACCAGCCTTCTTTTGTCATATAGATAGAAAGGACAAACAAAGACTTAAGTCCTTGTTTCAGGGGCCTCGATCCTTTAACACTCCACCTAAGAAAAAGCAATGTGAGTTTATTTCTTAGCTTTTCCCATTTCCCTAGAGCAGGCGGTGGCCCGAGTGACAGTTCTATCCAGACCCTGATGCTTTTCTGCTGAATGAGAACAATTAATATATCAGTAATCATGAGATTTTTCCCTCGAGGTGGGTGTGGCTATATGTGTCACTCAACGGAGCCGATCACTGCGATGGTTTACCGTGTATAGACAGAGTGTGCAGAATAAACGAAAGCATGACAGAGCATTGCTTACGCCAAGTAACAGAAAGTCGACTATGAAAAATTAACCTTCAAAGATGAATGGACAGATCAATGTGTTTATGTGTTTAAAACCAGTTTGTCTCATATGTTCGGAACTAGTAAAAAGCAATAATTTTACATTTATTTGCAGCTCAGCAGCATACATATGAAAACACACTAAATGGTCAAAGATGTTTGTATTCCATAAGGAAATATTCAGTACATGGCCATCAATGTAAATCTATCCACATGTGTAACGTAGTTACTACTAGAAAATTACTTAGATATTATTAAAATGCTGGGGGCCTCCGAGTGGCGCAGTGGTAAAGTGCTCGCCCTAACCTCTCGCAGCCGGAGGTCTAGAGAGAGCTGATTGGCCGAGTTCCCTCGGAGGGGAGGGATGAGAGGAGCTTAGTGCTCCCACATTAATCACGGCTCTACAGCCAATCAGGGGCCTCACGCAAGCGGAAGGAGCGGATAGCGCTGAAAATCTGGGAAAAATCCCCCCGCCAAATATATATATATATATATATTATTATTATTAAAATGCTATGACAATGTTAAATAGATTTTTTTTTAACTTGACTTAAATGCAATGACAGCATAATGTTTATAGAAATCCGAATACTAACACGCACATGAAATTAACTCAACAAAGCGAATTCAACCTGAGCTTTTTGAGATGAACAGTGTCACAGTGTCACTATATTTACAAAAACCTAAAAAAAAAAAAAAAAAAACTATAAAACAAAGACACATAAACTGTATGTTTTTTTTATTTATTTATTTTATTTTTTATTTTTTACAAAATTTAGGCTACAAATGAATTAAAAGAACATACTATTTAAAGTCACAGTAAAATCTAGTGTAATCTTTTGTAATGATAACATTAAAATCAGGGCATTACTGTTATAACCTTTGACAAAATTGCTGTTAAAGAAAATGAATCACCTTCAGATGGATTAATATTGAGCGTTCAAGAGCTTTTACTAATACAATAGCAGAATAGTAGAAATGCGGTCTAAATAGATAATATTTTAGCCATTCTGTATACTTTAACCTTTATGCCTATATACTTACAGTAGATTTCTATTTCTACGCAACAGTAACATCGGATTCGAAGCTCAGACACAAACCATCTCGGCTAGGCGTCGACCTTGTTGCTTGAGTGCTGACGCCGCTGCTATCAGACCCTGAAACGAGGTAAGACCCCGGACATACATTTATACAATATAATTTCGCTGTTTTCGCAATTGGAAAGAGATAAAGAAGCAGGTCTATCATTAGAAGATGCAGAAGTGGATGACAAGAGATTGTTTGCTCCTTTTCTCTCTGTCCGTCTTTTTAAGTATTTGCGATAATGTTAAACGTGACATGAGAAAGTGTGCTATCACGGCAGTTCAAGGTGCCCTAATCTCAGGCTTAATCCCTGCCATAAATCCATCTGTTATCTGTTCTGTCCCTCTGCAGCTACCACACAAAGAAACTCCTTTACATGCATGAGAAAGAGAGAGAGAGAGAGAGAGAGAGAGAGAGAGAGAGAGAGAGCTCCTGCTGTCCCCTGTCTGTGGCACATTGATTTATTGTGCTACTCTGGCCTGAGTTCCTGCAGGATCTGTGTGTGTATGTGTGTGTGTGTGTGTGTGTGTGTGTGTGTGTGTGTGTGTGTGTGTGTGTGTGTGTGTGTGTGTGTGTGTGTGTGTGGTTTTCCCATGTTTAGGCCATGTTCTGAATATAGTTGCACCCGTGTAGCGAGAGTTTAATACTGAAATCTCACTTATGCGTATTCAGACCTCAGACATGTCTATAGAAGTGGATGCAGCACCAGGGGCAAAGGGGCGGAATTGAACTAAAAGACAAGCTGTCCCTGGAAAAACAGTGCAATTGTAAAAAAAAAGTCTACGCAGTTAATTTTTTCATTTTTTTTTTTAAATCGTCACACTCACACATCACACTTTCTTAATCGTCCTAATCAATAATGGAAATGTGCATAAGTCTATCCTGAACACGCATAACTTTCCCCGTTACAATCTGCCCTATCTAGTCGAACTTTGAAACAATCACATGTGAACATTCTGTGTTTGTGTGCTGGTGCGGTGTGTTTCGTGTCAGCTCATGAAATCCCACGAGCGTGCATTACTTGCTATCATCTTTTAAGCGTTTGTACATGTGTGCCGCTAACCTTGACTTCTGCCCCTTTCGTGAAGACAGCCTCTGCTTCATGTAAAGAAGGGAAAAGCATTAACGGATTGAGGGATGACAGCTCGATCGTGACCCCTGCGACCCTACGGAGAATTCTGAGAGCGTTCGGGCGGGATACTCTGGGAAAACCGGAGGCTGTTAGACAGCAAGCAGGCGTCCCGGAGCTTATCACATGTGCCCTGAGCTTGACAACACTCCCCTGAAGAATACACACACGCGGCCCAGTAGCGATACAGGAAAGACATAAAATATCAAATAACATTCATTTCTCAGATCACTCTTTTAAATATTAGTGTGATGATGAAATGCAAACAATCAATCAATATGTCTGTGAGTTTGTGTCCACATGTGCGTACCTGCGCATTCCAGGCGCATGATCTCGATATGTCTATGTAACTGTCTATGATACATGGTCTTGGTAAAAGTTTGTGTATGTTTATCATTTTAGAAGTGTGTGTGTGTGTGTGTGTGTGTGTGTTTCACATGAGTACATGGGAAGTGCGAGCCACAGCAAGAATTCCTTGTCTCTCTGTCACTTCTTCACCTTGCATTTAGAGAGCACCCAGCGTGTGTGTGTGTGTGTGTGTGTGTGCCTTTGTGTGTGTTGGGATCAGCAATAGACTGTAAGATAAACAGCTCAAGAGAGGGATTAATACAGAGACAAAGAGAGACAATCAGAGAGAAAAGGGACACAATCACAGTAATGCAGGCTTT
>JAAGKR010007937.1:0-25000 GCA_011419295.1 Clarias macrocephalus | reverse complement strand
CCAAACGAATTAAATAACCTAGTCATAATAACTGCTCGGTTAAGTTTTGTACTAGAGATTTCTATGTATTTAAGGTTGATTACGAAATGTCTGTCTTTCTAGGTTTCATTTTCTGGTAAGAATATTCACCATGGATATATTATATCATGCGAGGGGGAAAGGTTGTAGCAACAAGCCATATAACACTATAGTATTATGATAGCACTGATGCTTTGTTATTCGAAATAAGAAATACTATTCCTATTACATTCGTCCATATGTCTCAGGACAAAACCTGAACGTTCCAGCTTGTGTGGACGACTTTGTCCCCTGTGACATTTGATTTAAAAAAAAGAAAAAAAGAAAAAGAAACGAGAACGCATCTGTAAAAGTGAACATTTCTGTGTGTTTGTGTGTACAGAACACATTTAGTTTGTTTTGGACGGATTACTCTGCGGTTTGCACGTTTCCCTCCAACCACATTCCGAACTGCAGCACTCTGCCAGCTCCGAAGTGTTTGCTTTCTTGGCGCGGACGCCCGCGTCGGGAATTGTTTGTGTCTTTTTGTGTATGTTTTGGCCAACCGTGTGACCTTTTAGTGGCAAAAAACTTTTGCTTTCTGCTTTCCATCTGGCTAACTACTCATGTGTGTCTGTCTGTGAGTTCAGTACTCAGCTCTATCTACAATATTATATAAGTGCAAGTGAGTGAGTTCTCCAATCCGTCTGGTCTGGTTGATTTATTTGCATTGTCTATAGTATATAATGTGCGCATTCTGATACATTGACGTTTCTATGGTAACAACATACAGTACTGTACATACTGTTGGGTGAAAAGTAACTAGACATTAAAAATTGGAATGTATTGAAACATGTACTTTATTACATAAGATGAATAAAAGCAAATCTTTAAATTGCCAATATTCCATAGCCATTAAATCCCCCCCCCCCCCTCTCCCGGTATATATTTACAGTTGTCCTAATGCAAATGGTGAATTGTTTCATAGATGTTACATAAAATAAAACATCACTATAAATTAACATGAAAAGAACAAAAAAATATATATATATATATGTTTGATAACTTTAAATCATTTACACTGATAGTGAATTGATGTGACGTGAAAGGAATAAAACACGAGCTCTTATTGGAAAGCTTAAAGATAAACCTAAAGATGCAAACGATGCAGCACAACACTAGTGTAATTGTCATAAAGAAATAATAAATAGCTATAGTAATCTTAGGACAGGTCCTACAATCTAGTCGGATATTAACTCAACTCAAGCCTGTGTAAGGTTGTGGGAAAAAAAAAAAAAAAAAAAGAAAAACCCTACAAAGCGCATGGTTTCTCTCAGGTTGTGTACTCCCACACACACCACAGGAGGGAGGAGGAGGAGGAGGAGGAGGAGGCCCGTCCTTTCAGTGCCCTTCTTCTCTTTCTGTCAGGAAGAGTTTGGACAGCGAGTGGGTGGACAAATGAAAGACCCCCTAACCACTCCTTTCTCTCCAAACCCCCCCAATTCCAATCAGCTCAGATTGGGACAAAAGCAACGTCCCTTTTGTCTTGATTAAGCTTGTCCATTCTGAGGCAGAAATCAGGCTCTTGGACGGTAATGTGGATTGGACATAAAATCAACCTCCATCCCACTATTCCTCAATTGCTTGGCCTAGCAAAAAAAAAAAAAGACTATCCTTTGACACGGACATGCCATGTCTGTTATTAATGGCTGCTAAAATGTAGCTACCTCAAGGTCCGGCACTGAATAAATATCATTCATCACTGGTGCAATTCAAACAAGGAAGATAGATGGCTATTAAAGTACATCCTTCTGACCGATAGCGACGAGTATGTGTGTATGTTTCTTACTGGGAATGGTTAACATGTTTAACACAGGAGAAATATTTGACTCCTTAAGCATGGGAGAGTGCAAACATACAGCAAAGCCATTTTTCACCCAGCGTTATCTCATTTCTGACTTCGGAGAGCAAACTGCATGCTAACAAGGGCTTCCTGTTCAAATACAGTTACACGAATTTCACATACGCGCTACTAGACGTTTCAGTACAGCATGGAAAACTGGAAATCTTTATTGCCTAGCACATAGATTATAAGTACATACTCCTGGATTCAGAGCTTGAACTATAGCTGGGAGGCCCTCGGGTATTACATTCAAACTGAGATTGGTGTACGGCATGTACTGTAGCTCGGCTTCAACGGTGACAGTCTTTGACCAAGAAGAGTTCAGTCCAAATTGGACCAAAGAATTTTAATGGGTTCTAGCTAATGGGGTCTAATTGGAGAGACAGGGAGGTAAGGGTACTAGCAAGGGAGAAAATCAGGAAAGGACGCGGCTCGGGTTTCACACAGGGTCGCCGGACACGAGAGACATTAGCGCAATTAAATGGAAGCTGAACTTTCTTTCTTTCTTTAAAGAAACGACAACAGAGAACGGTGGAGAAGCCGTGGGGGAAGAGGTGGTATTTGGAAAGGGGTTTAAATTCCACACAGATTTAGAGTTAGGAGTTAGAAATTAAACAGATTTATTGCTCGATTTTGGCTTGGGGGAAGAAATCAAATGCAACTTGCGTTGTTTTTATATGCTCTTTTTTTTTTATTTGTTACACATTTAGAATAACTTGATTGATGTTGGGGAAGCGTCCAAGTTAGTATCTTTTATGTTACTTCTGTTAGAGCAGATATAAATAGTTTATCTGCCATATTCAATAATTGTCATTTTTGCAAATCGTCATTTTTGTGTATGAAATGTAAAAAATCTGTATGATTGAATGATTACATCAGTTCCTGTGAGGGCGAAAGTGGCGAGGAAAAACTCAGAGATGGCAATAGAAAGAAACCTTGAGAGGAACCAAACTCAACAGGGAAGCCATCCTCATTTGTGTGATAATGGAGAGCATTCATTGATTTGAAGTAATACTGTGTGTAGGCGGCTTGGAAATTCATGCTGGAAGTCTTTAGGTTAATCTGGAGTCCAGTTCGTTATTGGAGGTTCAGGTAGAATGTAGATTTCCAGTCCGGACTGTGGAGCGACTGCAATCATCACAAGTCCCGAGAGAACAGCTGTCTGCACCAGCCGAGGCCAGGAGCCATAAGCATCTCTTTTTTCTTCCTCTCTCTTAATGTTAATTCAATTAAAACCATCACAAATGTCTTCAATCCATCCATCCATCATCCATCCTTTTTATCTTTATTACTTATCCTACTGTATGTAGGCTTAAACAGAGCCTAGTGTCTATCCCAAGGAACTCAGAGCACATGGTACGGTACACCCTGGATGGGATGGCAACTCCTCATTGGGTACAACCAGGGACAATTTGTAAACACCATTCAACCTCACTGCAGAAAACGGTACATGGTATCTCAAGTGAAACTATCTTGAATGTAGTTCAATGTATCTACACTTTCTTTAAATAATATTACAACATGCCAAATGGGTTCTTCTCTACTCACTCATCTTCATTACCGCTTAGTCCTGTATTCAGGTTCACAGGGGGCCTGGAGCCTATCCCAGGAGACTTGGGGCACATGGCATGGACAGGGTGCCGATCCATCAAAGGGCACAGACACACACATACATACACTCACTCATTCACACACTATGGGCAATTTGGGAACACCAATTAGCCTAACCTACATGTCTTTGGACTGTGGGAGGAAACCGGAGTACCCGGATGAAACCCATCAAGCACGGGGAGAACATGCAAACTCCATGCACACATAGACGGGAATCGAGCCTGGCCGGGGATCGAACCCGGACCCTGGCGGGGCAAGGCGACAGTGCTAACCACTACACCACCGTCCCGCCAGTTTTAAGAATTTATTTTTTGAAAGAAGCAGACATTATCTGCTATTAGAACAAGATAGTTTTGCTTACAATTGTAGTAACATTTGACTAGAAATAAGCTTAATAATCTTCTATTTTACAATTTCTTACTCTTTTTTTTGTTGAGACATGATATATAGGTGTGGCTAGAGTCTCTAACTAAGATGTAATATTTGCAGTGTACGCGAGGAAACCCAAGAACCAAAAGTAACCCCAATAAGCACAAGAAGAACATTCCAACTCCACTGGAGTTTCCAGTCCTGAAGTTTTGAACCCCTAGCCCTGGAGGTGTGAGGTGCCCATTCTAACCATTAAGCTATTGCTGTACTTTCCATAAAATGTTAACCAAACATTTCTTCGCAGAAACCTTCACCATGTCAGCGATTCTATGTTTTTCTAACTACATGCTCATGGAATTCCCTGTTAATTAACCTGTTCTTAAGCTCATGTATTGTTATTTAATAAAAGTAAAACACGTTTTTTTTTTTTTTTTTTTGCTTTGTTCTTTAAGCTCTAGCTGAACGTTACTGTAAGCATACTGAAATAGCATGTTTAACGTTTCAGATTTGATATCCTTAGTGACTGAAAGTTCATATAGGTTTAAAGTTCAGCCGTGTTAGCTTTGACAGGTTTGGTGGATGGCTTTTCTCCAGATGTGTCAGGCTCTCGAGGCTGCTGAGTGGTATTTTTGGAGACGGTTCTTATCAGACCCTGACGAGTTTCTTGAATTTTGACACTGTCAAAATGCCAAAGGAGAAGCGCTGGGCATTGTGGGGGCTGACAGCAAAAAGAGCTGGAGCCAGAGAGGTCACAAGATGACAAGTCAGACAAGATCAAGACCACCAGTAAGTCTGTTCGGCGCGCACTATCACACGTTCTCACATGCCCAAGAGGAACGTTCCCTACAGTATAGAAAGAAGCGTTTGATAAAAACTCCTAAAAACCTACTCATTGTTCGGCACGTTTTTCTTCCCCTTCAAGTCATCATCTTAAAGACTTTCCCATGATTCCTGGCGCTGACAGCATACATTAAAAAAGCACCATTCATAAGGCTTTCATTACATGTGGCTCAGCCTTCCAACCGATCATAAGCAAGAATCCTCCCAAACATCACCTTGTTTTGCTTTCCAAAGAAGAAACAATCCGTCTGTGAAAGACGGCAACACAATTACCGCTAATTGCCGTGCTTATTCTAGCAAGGACAGCTTAATGTGTGAGAGCTGACTCCTGTTTTGCTGTAATATTGATGTCATCTTCCTGTTATTACTTTAAACACGGCTCAATTTACACCTCCGGTAATTAAAGTCTCGGAAAACACGTGTTTCTAAGCGGCTTATCAATCGTCTAGCATCTGTAACCACTGCTGCAGCTTCTGTACGCCTTAATTAAAGAAGCCAGATGTCGCGTCGATTTCTTACTGAGCATCTCTAAGAATCCTTTTTTTTTTTACTATGAGGATGCGTGATATGACTGTGTACGCCGTGCTTATAAAAAGATCTGATCTAATTGAGCAGAAAACGAAAGGTTCTCATGAATTGCAGCTGCACCTCGGAAATCCGTCCCAATCCACATCCCAGGCAGCACATGAGAAATCAATATGCCAAGAGGAGCAGATGGAAGCATGACGACGTGGATGGAATTCCTGATATTTGCATATCTAAGTAGATGTCCTTTATTTAGAGGTTCATGCCTCTCCTGAGTCAGCTACCTGGTATTTTTTTTTCCTTCAAGCGCTGCCCTTGTTATTGTATCTACTGTTTGTGTATGTGCATAAGGGCATACAGCTGTACTTAGCACTGCTGCATATGGAGTCATTTGCTTTCGTTGACACGTGAGTTTGTTCTCAATTGGCAAATGAGCATTCGAGCAAATGAAAAAACAAAATGGCCTCCCGTCTTTCCTGCTTTACTGCCAGCACCTGCTGCTGTTTACAGCAGCTTCTGTTTACATGTCGAAACTCACGTCTCGGCCAGAACTCACAACTTGGAGATGTACAGATGTACGGTACAGACCAAAAGTTTGGACGCACCTTCTCATTCAAAGAGTTTGAATTTGTATTATGGCAAGAAAAAAGCAGCTAAGTGAAGAAAAACGAGTGGCATCATTACTTTAAGAAATGAAGGTCAGTCAGTCTGAAAAATTGGGAAAACTTTGAAAGTGCAGTCACAAAAACCATCAAGCGCTACAAAGAAACTGTCTCACATGGGGACCGGCCCAGGAAAGGAAGACCGAGAGTCACCTCTGCTGCGGAGGATAAGTTCATCCGAGTCACCAGCCTCAGAAATCGCAGGTTAACAGCAGCTCAGATCAGAGAGCAGGTCAATGCCACACAGAGTCCTAGCAGCTGTTAAGAGGAGACTGTGTGAATCAGGCCTTCATGGTAGAAGATCTGCTAGGAAACCACTGCTAAGGACAGGCAACAAGCAGAAGAGACACGTTTGGGCTAAAGAACACAAGAAAGAACACAAGACAGAAAACTCGCTGAATGAAAAGGGGTGTCCAAACTTTTGGTCTGTACTGTTTATGGAATGACTATAAAAGTTGCTGCTTATTATTATTATTATTATTATTATTATTATTATTATTATTATTATTAACAGTAAAAAAAAGGTCATCAACTATGAAAAGCGACAAAGTCAGAACAATTTGGTATCAGTTTTCAATTTTATCAATGAATGATGTAATGCTTTAAAAAAAAATTCAAAAGTTTTCACCCACTGGAAGTTGTCATCCTCTGTCCTTTGCAGGCTCTTCGCAATTACTGAACCTCTAGGACTCCATACATCAATGTTAAATAACCATCTTCTTCCTGAAATCATCACTAAAATAACAATACAGAAAGGAAATATGTTCATTATTAGCCTTAGGTAATGTAAAGTATCCATTGTACAAATCTGATTGTTGCTATAGAAATGATAAGTTGCCCTTTCATTTGAATTACAGAAATTATCGGATTTACCAATATCTTTTTTTGGTAAGCATTTTTTTTTACAGCGCTATGCTATAATATTAAATAATAACCCCTAGAATATTGAGAAATATATTTCTTTTTTAAAAAGACATTTACAACGCTAGCAGTCATGTTATGGTGCCGAAATATTATTTGGTAACATGTTTCGCTGTGACTCGTTTCAGCTGAGCTTGTTTTTTCCTTTATTCCTCCCCTCCTTTGCTCGCAGCGTTAAGCAGAGTCGAGTCGTGACAGCTGCTGAGGTGCTGTGAGGCAGCCTCGCAATGTCTTTCCCATGCTAATGACTCTGCTTGTTTTTTTTTTTTTTCGCAGCGTTGTGGGACCCCCTAGACCTTTAAAGATCCAATATAGCGTTAAACATCTGAAGCCAGCTTTAGTTAGACGCCCTAGCTAGCGCAGGGCTGTTATTTGCGCTTTATGTGGACTTTAAAGTGTGAGGGAATTAGCGAGGAGAGGATAGGCTAGTTGCGAAGCCGTCGAGGTGCTGCTGTGGTCTGAGTCGACACCATTGTGGGAATTTTTTTTGCGAGGAGGAACCAGGCTTGTAAGATAGCTTCAAACTGAATGCTAGCAAAAATAAATGTATAAGACCATCATTGTCTCTTGGCTGATGCCGAAATTGTGATAGTGATTCGGAGGGGCCTCAATGTGGATTGGTTTCTCTTTTGCCAAAGGACTGAGCACAAGCATGGACCAAACAAGCTAGTGGTGGACTAGTCTTGAATCCGTTGATATGCTCCTGAAAGAACGTTGAGATCTAGGTGAGGCATAAAAGTGATCATAAACCGTCAAGTTTCAGTTCCATAAAATTCTTTGATTAGGAAGGTCCAGATAAACATCTGATTGTATTGATCGCATGGGTCGAGTGGAATAAGACACTTGTTTGTCTTGTTGCCTTACACTACGTCATGTTATCACTTTTCAGCCCATTGTATTTTCAAAAAGCCATATTACTAAATTGTTAATCAGAAACAAGTGTACTTTCCTTGCTAATGTCTCTAGTCATGTGACTGGTCCATTTAGCTAAATTATACTAGCTCCACCATTGGTTTATGTTAGGTTGACTCAAGCATTTAACTGTTTTTTCATGTTCTGGGTTGGGTCCAGTGAAATGTCTTTACACCAGAGCCATGAACAACCTCATGACAACCCCTGATTTGCGACATTTCTTTGTTATGCTTTTCAAGAACTATATTAAACAACACAGTCGTATCTAAATCCGTCTTGCCGATAAGACCTAGCTGCTTTCCGAGCCTGTTGCTTTTTTTAAAAAGAGCTTTTTAGCCCCCCTCTGAGCAGTTGCTCAATGTGTAAACCTTTCCATCATGTTCTTTGTTCCTTCATCCGATCCACCTACACAACTTCAGACTGCTGAGCGGATTCTTTCAATGCGCCCTGCCTGCATTCATCCCCCTCTTCAGCACTCCTCCACTCCGTTTTCCGAAAGCTTCCATCACATGCTGGAGAGCAGCATCCAACGAACCACTGCACGATTTGTTTGACTGTATGTAATGTACGTGAAGGTCTGAAATGAGCAGCGTATAAGGAAATGGGTGGGGCCTGCGGTCAAATTTGCCAAGATGCATCAGGAACATCTCCTGGGGGTTGTTTGGATGATCTATCTGGACAATACAGATGTGTGGGCAGATGCCATCTGGAGACTGGAGAACAAAACCGGGTGTGGGGGCGCTGCATTGGGGAATTCAATCAGGTGACCCGAAAATCCAGGAGGAGAATGGAAAATGGTCCGAGTGTAATCAATCAAAAAGAACAGTGACACAAATGACCAAAGACAACGGGCGCGAGGTGAAAGCGGTGCCCCCCGCCCACTGGTGCTGGCGGTCAATACGGACCGAACGTGATTGGTGAAGGCGAACCACTGCCTCCTCAGGGCTAATTGGGCCTTTATGATTGCGCAGCGTCTCGTGCAGTTTAGAAAAATAAAACGCCATTCTCCTCAACGCCTTGAGTGACAATCGATGTCGGGCGCCCATCTCTGAACGCCAGATGCTCCTCCCGGCTTCATTATGCCCGCTGAAATGGTTTCGGCGCAGCAACGGTGGCGCCACAAAGCATCACGAATGCGGCCCTTGGAGACCGAAGTCCAAACGTCACCTGCTCCTCAGTCTAATGGCATTATACGAAAAAGATCCCAACGGGCCCCAAACCAACAACCATTCATCTGCTGATGTGGCCTATAAGCTGCCAGGAAGTACCTGCTGCGTTCACACATAAAGTAGCACGCTAACATTCTTAGAGAACCGCAAGCGGGTGTTTACGTAACACTTATGTTATATGCTACACCAGCTAGCTTAAAGGGACACTGCGCCCAAAATTTTGCCTAGATCTGGAATAATTTCCTATAATGGCACTCTATTTTGACAAAGGTCTCTTTATTGTGTCTCATTTGTTATTAACGATGTCCCCTTCATCTTTCCTTGAGCCACCAGTAAAGCATAAGAATGTCATTTTTGTCACTTGTGATTCTAATGGCATTCTTAACTCTGATTGGTCAGAGGGTGTTTATCCTTTAATGCATATGCATATATCATCAGACATAGCCACAGAGTAGAATCACTCAATTCAGACCACAAGCTTACATTAATATGCACGTCCAAACATTATTGTTTGTATAGTTACTTTTTTTTTTTATAGTAGCGACATGTACACCAGACACTGTACGTAATCTAAGGCTAGTAATAAGCAGATCAAAAAGTTGTGTTGTTATTCAACAATTTATTGTGTAGTATCCACATGCAAGACTCTTTTTAAAAGAAAAAAAAAATTCAGTTAATTAACTTCAAATCACTCAAGAGCAACATTGTAAATTGACCTAAAAGCATAAACAATTTTGGTCATTGGAAAATTGGTTAATTTTTCTATGACTATATTTAGGCTTACTTTAGGCTTAATAAAAAATATATATTCATAAAAATAATCATAATAATAATATTCATGATTAAATCATTGTGATTTTCTGTATATGTTATTTAAAATGTTTATAGAACATAGACGGAGTCGCCAGTGTCAGGAAGTCGTCATGGAGAATTTTCTTAGTCTTCCTTAACAGTAAATGAAACTATATCTACTCTCTCCTTGAACCTTCATCATTGGCTGTTGGATGGCTGCAATGACTTATGAATACACATGAGCAGTCAAAGGGAAGATTCACTGTTGATGCTTACCTCTTGTAACTTACAGGCCTAAAACACACACACACACTTGTATCCATTTGCACTTTAGAAACACCAATCCTTTGGACATTTTTGGGGAATATAAAGGAAACCCACCATGCATGGGGAAAACATGCAAACTCCATGCACAAACCAGAAGTGATATTTGAACCCCCAAACCTGTAGATGTAAGCCCATACTGCTATCCACCGAGAAGTGGTGCTGTTAAAATGTAACAAGACATGTGATATACAAAATAGAAAGTATGACCTGATGAACTTTATTGTTGTTAGACTTTCCGTCGAGGGGTTACCACAGCGGACCATCCAATCTGCACACAACTTGGCACAGGAACACTTGCCCTTCCTGATGCAGCCCTCCCATTTTATATGCACATGGGACTGGCACTGGCTGGGTTTTAAGCATTGGCCAGGAATCGAACCCTGGCCTTCCACATGGCAGGTGAGAGATATGCAGAACTTGGAAAATGTAAAACTTTACTTCTCCCTCTCTCTTCGCCTATACCGCTTTAACCTATACCAGGAGACTTAGGGCACGAGGCGGCGGCACTCTAAAGCTAACCTGCATGTCTTTGGACTGTGGGAGAAAACCAGAGTACCCTGAGGAAACCTAAAAGGCATCGGGAGAACATGCAAACTACATGCACAAAGACCCTGTGAGGCGGGAATCAAATCACCAGTAGTTGAAGAGGAATAAAAGACATTAATGCATCAACGCTTAGAACCATCCTGGTATTGATTGTTTGATTATAATTTCACATCCTTTTTTTTTTTTTTTTTAACCTATTGATTGTTTTATATCTTTCTGAAAGACGCCTTGTCGTCTTTCCCAGGTGGACAGGAGACGGTTACCGCTCGATCCCTTTTTCTTTTTTCTTTTTTTTTTTAGAACGGAAGGCAAGAACGCGCGAACATCTGCCGAGCTATCGATGGAAACGAGGCGCGCGCGTCGAGTGGCCGTCCCGGAGGCGCGTGATTGACAGGTTTTACGCCGTCACGCGTTACGCACACGGGATGAAGGCGCTGCGCGTAGGAAACCCGAGAGCAGCTTGCGCACAGGTTCGACACTCAGACTTTTTACAATGTTGTTCGTGTGATATGCATCAGACTCAGGCTAAACAAATAAACAAACAAACAAACGAAAAAAAAAAAAAACCTCATATGACGACATTTTCTCCCAACTTCATAGTGTGTATACTGTATATCCTCATAGGAGGACTGTTAGATATAATTGTTTTGCCAAACTTCCTGGTTGATGACATTTATAATTTTTTTAGTTAATCAAAATACTTTCATAGTTAATAAAACAATAGCAAAAGTCTGAGTAATTAGGCGAAAAACGTGTCAAAAGTCTGAATCAGAGAGAGAAAGAGAGAGAGACTCATACTCAGACCTTTTTTTTTTTTTTTTTGCGCGAACAGTAGACGGCGCCCTTGGACTTCTCCAGGATAAACACTGCGTTTAAGACTCATTCCATCATCTAACGCTAATGGAAAAAAGAAACACAAATATGTGTGTGTGTGTGTGTGTGTGTGTGTGTGTGTGTGTGTGTGTGTGTGTGTGTGTGTGTGTGCATTTTATTCATTCATTTATTATTATTATTATTATTATTATTATTATTATTATTATTATTTGCGCGCGCGTATGTATGTATGTGTGTGTGTGTGTGTGTGTGTGTCTGTGATGGAGTCTTTAAACAAGACTGATGGTTTCTGTCAAATAACTCTGGTTTACGAATAAAACACAAAAAATTTTTTTGAAATAAATGGTGTTTAAAATTGTTTTTTTTTTTTTTTTAAAGAAAAGACAATCATGCTCACAGTGTGTGCATTAAACACATTTGTTTACTTATTATTATTATTATTATTATTATTATTATTATTATTATTGTGCTATTTTTAGATTTCTCACCATCCTCTGTTACAGTGTTTAGGTATTCCAGGGCGACTTTTTTTTTTCCTTTTCCTTTTTTCTCGCAAGCTGATTCGCTGCCTCAGGGTGACGGACAGCACCTCAGGCCCCGCCCCTTCGCGTTGTCGAGGAGCGCGCGGCGCGTTTCGCTCCTCAACACTCGCTGCTCGCGCGACTTCGGCAGCGCTCGCGAATCGGCGCAAATGGCAACGCTCGCGTTCTCCGCGGCTTGGGCTCTCGTTCTATGGATATCACAGACACACACAGCCTCGAGTGCGCGGGTTTATCCTCCCAATGAAGGTAAGGGAGATTATTACTATTATTGATATTATTATGACGGTGATTGTTTTTTTTCTTCTTCCAGGATTCATCCTGTGCGCAAAGGAGATTAAACCTCAAAGTCGGGTTTTTCTTATTAATGATCTTTAGAAGGCTCCTAGTCAGGTCTTCAGGCGCAATGAGACTGCACAAGTTTACTAATCAATGCATGAATATTTATGCATTAGCTAACTTGCAGATTGTTTTTAAATTATTATTATTTATTGCAGTTACAAAGTCCTTTAACCTTTTACGCACTGGACCAAGATTGCGCGAAATGAGCTTGAGCTGCCTTTGTAAATTGTTTGGAGGAAAAATCAAACAAACCAAAAAAAAAAAAAAAAAGCAAACATCTGCTTAAAAACAGGATTTATTGAGTGATTTAGTTATAAATTTTAATTAATGATTTTGTTTATAAAATGCAACAATAACAATTCGTCTAATGTAGAATTTTGCACAAGAAACATGACTTTCTATATATAGTTAAAGGCAGAGGAGGCTAAACCTTATAAATAAATAATTGAACTTAATTACATAAATAAATATATAAATTAATACATTAATAACAAAGATATGTCGAGTTTTGATCTTTCCAAAAAAAAGAAAAATCCTCATTTGCATTGGTCAACTTGCATATGAGATTCTTATAATCACATGTTTTTTGCTTTATTTTTCACTTTTTGAATTTGTGAGACATATACAGCTAAAATACAGGATGATATTTCTTCAAAAACAAGCACACACACACACACACACACACACACACAAAAGCAAATCTCAGTGTTCTGTCTGAATGTTTTAATCCCACAAATGTTTCCAACCAGCTTTTGATATTCACTCGCACCTTTCAGCACAGCAAATGCTTAAAAGAAAATGGGTCTTAAAAAAATGGTTGGTCTGTATGACAAGATGAATTTTCATGCAGGACAGCAAAGCAAAAACAAATTGTGTTTTTTTTCCGTAGAGAGTAAAATAGAAGCGTCTATAGTTGGGGATGTGTGTTATACACCAGACTTGCAAGTAAGCAGAAAATATGTTGAGCAATATTAGGAGTGATTTTTTTGAAGAAATCCACTGCAAAAAAAAAAAAAAAGTTTTTCATTACTCTTCCAAAAAAAAAAAAATGTAAATCACGGAAAAACAAGGAAGAAATTAAACACAGTTTCCCATCATGGTTTTCCCAGCATGTCTCCTTTCTTTTTGTAGTGACTTTACTGGACTCGAGGACAGTGCAGGGTGAGCTGAAATGGGTTTCCAGTCCAACAGAAGGAGGGGTAAGTCATTAAAAAAAGCATGGGGTGACTCCTGTAAATGTTTGTTTTTTTTTTTCTTTCAAAGTATATTACAATGATTAGGGGATTATGATGGTTTGTATTATATATTGCTCTGTGAGGCATTTGTGATTCAGCCAGTAAGTTATTACAGCACAGAGCCTCATTGGAACAAGACGCAAAAGTAGTTAAACAGTCAATAAGTTGCTGCTTATTGTAAAGGAAGATATTCAGATGGATAATGGATGCATGCTGAATGTAAGGCCAAGAATTACCAGATTGCTATTAAAAAAAAAAATACAGGCTTATAATCAAAGCTCCAGCTTTGTCAAGTAGAAAAAAATAATATGTTCATTTTGAGTCGCTATATTACATCAAGAATGGGTTTATTGCTGCGACAGTTGGACCTCTGTAGGAAAGAAAACGTCGTAAATCTTGGCAGGCCTTTAGGGACGTGTCTGTTCGTTTGCCATGGTTTTAGTCTTAAGCCTAACCCTCTCAGCTGAACCATGCATGAACGTTTTCTAACAATTATTATTAGCTAAGAAGAATATTTAACAAACCAAACATGCAAGGTTTTCTTTTCAAGCACGTACTAAAATATGAATTGGAGTGTCAAATGTTGTCTAAACTTAAAAACGTAATATAAGTATAAAAAAAATAAAAAAAACAAATAAAAAAAACATTGATGTTCCGATAAAGGCTCACCAGATACGTCTTCACTAATACAAATTTGGCCTCATTTGTGTAAATCTCTAACGGATACTTGACAACTTGACGTTCCCGTGAGTGCTTCCAGATTTCAAGTGCAGTTGGGGCCAAATCTTTTGAAACAATTTGCTTCTCCAAAAAAAGCCCAGAGAGGCCATGATGTTTCCAAACACCATAACCTGCCAGATTTTACTGTTTGAGAAATTCCCACTTTGAAAGTTTACTTTGCACGTGCTTTTGTTCTGATGGGAGCTGACGAGATGGCAGATGCGCAATTAAATTCGCATCAGCAAGTGATCGATGCAATGCGATCTAAACGTGCGGCATGGGATGCAGTGCACCTGCTGAGACAAGGTTATCCCTAACAAAATCTTTCTCACTGTCTTTTCCATCAGTGGGAGGAAGTAAGCATAATGGACGAGAAGAACACGCCTATCAGGACGTACCAAGTGTGCAACGTTATGGAACCTAACCAGAACAATTGGCTTCGGACAGACTGGATCGGACGTGGAGCGGCCCAGCGCATTTATGTCGAGATAAAGTTCACCCTGCGGGACTGCAACAGCTTGCCGGGTGTAATGGGCACATGCAAGGAGACGTTCAACCTCTACTACTACGAATCCAACAACGACAAAGAGCGATACATTCGTGAGAACCAGTTCATCAAGATTGACACGATTGCCGCTGACGAGAGTTTTACTCAGGTGGACATTGGAGACCGCATCATGAAGCTCAACACTGAGGTACGGGATGTGGGCGTCTTGACACGCAAAGGCTTCTACTTGGCCTTCCAGGATGTGGGGGCATGCATTGCCCTGGTGTCTGTGCGGATTTTTTACAAGAAGTGCCCACTTACAGTGCGCAACCTTGCTCAGTTTCCGGACACGACCACGGGAGCGGATACATCGTCGCTGGTGGAGGTCCGTGGCTCATGTGTGGACAACTCGGAGGAGCGCGAAGTACCCAAGATGTATTGCGGCGCTGATGGAGAATGGCTGGTGCCAATTGGAAGCTGTCTTTGTAACCCAGGATTCGAGGAGCGAGCAGGAGCATGCCAAGGTAGGGTCTCTGGTAGACCGGTTTGTTTTTATTCTTTGATATACTCCACCGTTGTTCACCTATTCCTTCTGGCTAGTGGGTTCTCCTGAGGTTTCCTGGAAGAGCTACACAGGTTCTTTTTAAGGAGCCTCATACTGTAGTCGCATCATTGGGGATATCATGTGGTAGCATTCCAGATAATATTAAACAGCGCACACATGGGTGCGCATGGGGAATCAGGTTCCAGACAAGCATTAAAAAAAGCAAGATGTCACGCTTTGAACGTGACTGTGTTGTGTTTTCTCAGCTGGACAATGTTAGCTCGCTGCACTTCTAGACAGCTGGACACTTAGCAGAGCTCAGCGGATTAGGAGGCCACTGTTGGATCTTTCTGTTCCCTATCAGAACATTTTAGCAAGAAGTGTTGTCGCTAATCATTTTTGCTCAGGCACCAGGCATTCAGCATGTGCCTGCGAAATGCACTTTCTATTAGATTGCAGGATTGATTCTCTCACATCAGCTTGCTCTCGGTAAAGGTGAGAGATTTCTGTTTCAGGGAACAACAAAAGGCTCGCTGGGAGCCAAGGAGAAGAAGAGTACTCGTTTCTCCCCCCCACTTCTCACTGTCTGTGGCTTGGTTAAAGGGTTCAGAAGGGCTTCTCGGCATCTGGGTGAAGCCGGGGTCAGTGCAAATGAACAGCAGAACCTCGAGATAGGCAGACAGTTTGAGAACACCCCTTGCCCTTTTTTTGTACTCCCCTGTAAAAGGCATCTGGTCTAGGAGAGGGTCAGAGCTTGTGCACGGTTGATAAATGGCATACTCGCCAGTCCACTGTTGGTTATTTATGAGGGCAATCTCAGCGGGCTAATTACGTGACAAATACGCAACGTAATTTAGGGCTTCTTTGGGCCGGGGGGTGTTGTACCATCTCTGCAGGCGGTCTTTTGGTTGAATGTGTCCGGGTGGTTGCTTTTAAGGAAATGGCTTGACTTTTAAGAAAACTTGGTGACTCGTTTGTCCGTGGTTCTAGACGGCACTCCCCTCTTCTTCCACCTTCTTATGGTTCTTTCTGACTCTGTCCTTCTCCCATGCTCTCTCTTTTCTTTGTTCAGCTGTTACGATTTGAAATGAAAAGCTGCCATAATTCGGTTAAACCCCCGAAGGCAACATGGAGACTTGGTGGAAAATTTGACTCAAACTCAAACTGTTCAGTTCCTTCTAGTACCTTTTGGCTATCACATTCATCGACAACTCCAAACGTTAAAAAGTTGAGAACGTCTACAGTCCAAAGTAAAGGTGCTGTGAATGACTCTCGTATGCATGCAGCTTTCGATAGTTCTTCTGCGTAGTTCACTGAGATTAACCCATCAGATGTCATCCTCTGCGAGCCAACAATCGACCGCATCCTCATTGAGGAAAAGTTCAAAAGGTGGCCCACTCTCCCAGGGCGAGGATGAGTGTCAGTGTCTCCTTAATAAGCCCATATGGATAAGGAAGGGACTTAGGGGTACATTTTCAAATTGGGAAGGGGAGGGGGGGGGTGGGATGGACTGGTTAGGGGATGATCTCAATGGGGCGTCTATTGAGAATAAGGCATATGAGGCTTATAGACCGAAAGGCGTAAGCTGCTGTGCCCTTTTGCTGATTGTTAGGGATGCTCGGGACATTGTAGAATGGGATGGAGGGCTGGCTGGGAGTGAGAAAAGAGGAACACTAGATGGGGTCGGACGGGGGTCATTTCAGTTTTTCCCTTCACGCCCACTCGGAGACCAGGGTCACGGGTGAGGTTGATTAAGACGTCAAACTTTTGACAGCTGCATCCGAGTTGGAACGATCGTAAGATTTTCAGAAATCTTAAGTATGAATGGAAGAAGAACAAGGACAGTGTTTTTTGTTATTCCTTTCAAATCACTGGTGTGAGATCTCAGCCTAATATAGCAAAAATAATCCAGCCAGTCTGGAAGTCTGATTCATATTTGCTATTTTTATATATTAAGCACCGAAACACTTTGTGGTTGTATGCGTTTGACATTTTGGCCAAAATGGAGTCATAGGCTTTGGTGGAATGAGAAAAATGCCCTTTGTGCCCTTTCATATTGGAAACCTGAGGTTATTATTTTCTTCTTTTTGAAAAATTGACGTTTTTCAGATCGCTTTTTTTTTTAACCGTGTGGCAGAACTAATTTTTTTAATTACACCTTGACCAAACTAGTGTACTTCATAAACAAAACAATGAACAGAGAGTGTGTATGTGTGTGTGTGTGTGTGTGTGTGTGCGCACACACGCCATGTCCATCTAATTACACAAAGCCAGCATGTTTATCTCAATCCTGTCATAATTATGAGCAGGTGTGGGGGGTTCATCATCAGCCTCAGCTGGGTCTTGTTGTAACTGTTTAGTTTTTTTTTTTTTTTTCCCTGAGCAGACAATAGCCTTCATCCACTGAAAATGCTTCCCATTATGAATATTCATTACTTCCGTCCTTTATTCCTGCGCTTTTGATGCCGAGAGCGTATGTCGATTCCTGTCACGATCCCCTTCAGTCGTGCATCCTGGGGTTCTGCGCTGGACAGCGAATGGGCCGTCAGCTGTCTTGGGTAGAAATGAGAGAAAGAGAAAAGAGGAAAGGGAAAAAAAGGTGTGCATGTGTGTGTGTGAGTGTGTGTGTGTGTGTGTGTGGGTGGGGGGATGTTGTTTTAGATATCAAACAGATACACCATTTGCATATATTTTTGGAGGTGAAATCAGCAAACTTGCATCTGTGGAACAGACACAATAGCGTTTGGCTTTCTGAGAGAGACAGGAAGAAAGAGAGATAGAGAGAGAGAGAGAGAGAGGGGTGTTCAACCTCTTTCTTTCTTTCTTCTTTTTTTTCTTCAATGCAGCAGGCAGTCTGGAATCATTGCGACATTTAAATTTAAATGAGATAGCTAACTGTCTCGCATTACACGTTCATGTCTGAATAGGATTCGCCTGATTTCTGAATGGGACACGAGGAATTTAGCCGCCTTCTTACCAATGCTTCAATTTGAGTGCTTGTCACTGTCAAAGTCCTGTTGTTTGCCCTGAGTGACAGCGTTTGTGTATATGTGTGTGTGTGTGTGTGTGTGTGTGTGTGTGTGTGTGTGTGTTTGCTGGCGCATGTGTGCGCATTCTCCTTGACCCCATGCTGTTGATCTTGGTTGGTTGCTCATGCTCGGAAATGCCCCTGACAACTCCTGGCCCTTCACTTGTCAAGGGGCCTGACGGATGATGGGTTTCCGAGTGTCCATGCTTAGTTACGGAGACAGACCTGAATCGCTAGGTTTTCTAGCTAGTTCCTTTTGCTAGCCTTAAAAAATGGTTCCGTCTTTATATTTCTAAAGCCCTAACCATATTATCCTGCTACAGTGTACAAGCAAAGAAAAGCTTTCCACCAGTTGCAACAGACAGCAGTCATCATTGGTTAACACCAAGCAGCTAGCGCTTTCCATAGAGCTGGCTTCCGTCCAGGAGGGTCAGAGGTCGCCGGGCAGAGTTGAGAGCGCCGGCGGGTGATCCAGAAGAAAACCAGAACCATCCTTTCTTTCCCCAAGTTACCATGCCTGTGATTTAAACGTAGGGCAGATTGAACTTGACAGTCGGCATCGTCGCCGAGTGCCTTTGTCTTTGTGTTTGGATTTGTGATTAGATGGGTGCCAAGATTTCTTCAGACAAACGCACCAGATGGATTGTGGGACTCGGCGAATGCGCTTGTTTTGTTCCGCTAATGAAGCATTTGGAAAAGGCGTCATAGCTTGATTTATGATGACAAATGACACAAATGAAATCCAAGTACCATTTGGTAAATCCACTCCGTGTAAACACTGGACCGTTTCATGGCAGGAGGGGAAAAAATGGCTGGATCTGAAGGCAACCCTTTGTCAAATTCCCTCAAGTTCTCTTTCAACATAAACACTCGAGTCAGTAAAGAGCGAAAGTGAACTAATGAATATCTTTACAAAGGCGTCTTTTGGGGGATGCATGTTAACACGGCTAAAAACGAATGGCAGCCAGTACAGCACTGAGTTGCACAACTGATACCTAACTTACTTTATTTTACTTGGTTTAAAATTTCATTAATCTTGTGTCAGGGTGGCTTTTTTTAAATTCTGTAAATTAAATTCCGATTGGTCGAGAACAGTGTTGATGGGTTTTCTATAACAGCGCCACTGATAGTAGTTGAGCTTGAAGTAACAACTTATATCCAGGAGTCTATGATGGACGTTTAAGGAATGAGTCTCCAGTGTCAGTACTTTGTGACATTTGATAACATGGCACTTTTTTATTTTATTTTACTTTCACGTGACGAAAGAGACAACAGACAGGCTGATGAGGGAATAGCCGTTTATCGCCACGGTGCGTGTAAACTTTCGCGACAGATTGTCAGTATATTTAACGACTGTGTGTATGTTTAAACATTGTGCTTGTTTTATTTTCTCCTCTCATTCCAAGATTTATCCATGTTCCCAACAGCTATTTATTTCTCTACCTTGATACTAAGTAGGGACTGTAATGCCGAGCCATGTGTCGAGTATACTTACGTATCGTCTTAAGATCGTATCAGGATATGAAAAAGCGTTGGGCCATGCCATCCGATCCCCGTCGTTCCTTTTCTTTCCGAGAGAAATATTCCTTGCAGTCCTGTGGGAAAACTATGCGAAACATGGGCTCATGTTTTCTTCACTGAGAGGGGGCACGATTCTTGCCTGAAGTGGCCTGGGGAAGGCTCCCTGCAAGTCTGTTTATCCGAGATCTGATAGGACGTCAGTTAACAGATGTCAATTAGCTCAGAGTGCGCGCGCAAGAGCGGCGGCCGGATGAAAAGACGGATTGAGTAATGGGATTATTTAAGTGCCCGGCAGCCTTGTTTCCAGAATGCGGCATAATCGCGGTAATTATGCCTGAGGGCTTGCTGTGCTGACCGAACAATAGGCATTAATACTTGTAATTATTTGGAGAGGCTGAGGTTGGTATGATGGGCTTGAAGTCTCCAAGCTGAAATCAATGGGTTTGTTCCTTGTACCTTAAGTTATTGGAGTGGATTCAAGTCCTTTCGAACCACCTGCTTGGATGGACTCAGCCACTTTGTTTGGCTTTGGAAGCAATTAGTTTTGACTTTTCATGGCTTTGTGATGTTTGTGGGCGACTTGCTACTACAGATGCTGTAACATTAGCTGTAACACAGCTAACCTTTGAACGACATGGGAACACTTTTTCGGCAAATCAACTGGTTTGACTTGATGAGAATAAAATCAAGGCCTTCTGCTTGTCGGTTGCATCACAACAACCTCTAGGCGATGGCATCACGTGTGGTCTTGTGCGTCTGTAGGAATAAAGAAGATGGAAATTTAAAAGGTTCCAAATAAACTACTAGAGTTTTACATGGAGGATTGCGCTTCAGGTTTAAGTTCAGATCTCGGGCTTAGCAGTGCAACACTTCTCCCAAAAAATATATATATCCACAAAGTTTCTCTCAGTTCAGTTGTAAGGTGCTGGCATAACAAACTGTCTCAGCCACCATGGTAACCAGTTCGGTGTCCTGTATAATTAGCACATTTGTGTGACCGGTCGTTAACAAGATTGCCAAGTATTGTTCCAGACGTGCGACAGAGGAACAGAGCGAAAAACCCACGCGCAGTACATCAGTCAACTTTTTGAAACCCACAGACATAACATGCGCTTCATCCGAGCATGTCTGGGTTAAGCGCAAAATAAAGTCTGAAAAAAAAAAGCAAGAGCTGACGGATTATAACTCACTCGTTGTGGATGCCGTGTTGACGCTTAAGTGCTTTGAATTCGGAGACCAGGCATTAATCAGAGAGCATGGCGACACAGGACCTCACTCAGCACCTAGTACAAAAAAAAAATAAAAATAAAAAATAAAAACCCAGGCTAGGAACATCGCAGAGGAATGCCGTGTCAATATTAGTCGGGATTAGGTCACTTCCGTGCATGCTAGAGTGAGACGTGAAATTCGTATCATTAAAAACACATGAATGTGTTCTCCGGACTAGGGGTTCTCATAGATCCCTGGTATATTTTGGCTCGGTGCTGCCAGACAGCTCTGTTTCTCCGCATCCAGCTCGCCCTGCTGCGGAGGCAGGAGCTAGTTGCAAAGCGAGGGTGTCTATTCACTGCCTAGCTCACTACACACAACACACACACACACACACACACGCAAGCACACACACTTTGCTTTGTGAAGCTGGCGCTCTTTGAAGGCCCTTAGCTAGAGGGGGACCGAAGCTGACAGTGAGAACATTAGCATGTCAAAAGCCCGCTGAATCAATAGGGCCCTTCTCTCTGCCTCGATTTTTCTCTCTCTGCCTGGCGCTAACACACACAGGCCTCTCCATTCAATGGCACTCAGCGCGACCTACTGTAGGAAAGGTGCTCTACTAATACGTGCGCTGCAGGGGAGAGAAATGGGAAGGGTGGGGGGGATTCGAGAGAGACCTATTTATATTGTACCAGTGGATATGAAGTGGATATTCTAGCTTGTGATTTGTGCATAGGGTGGGTATGCTCCTGGAACCGCGTCCTGGAACACGTTAAACGTGTTTATATTGTGTTTGTGTTGTTCCTCTAAGAAGTTAATGGTTTTCTGGTACACCGGTGTCACAGGGGGATATTGTTATTGTCAGCGCACTTACAATGGCGTTTAATAGGACAAAAATAAATCAACATTCTCACAAAGAAGGGATAACACAAAAGCGCTAAAGCGCCGCCGCGTCGTCGCGCACCATGTTCAGCAGGTCGAACTGCATTGAGAGGAATGTAGGAGACTGTTAACTAAAGTAACAATAGACCAAACAAACTCCAAACTCACACCTCCGACTGAGAAGAAAAGTGCCCTTTGACTTATGTACTTGAGTATGCAAAAGTCTCCAAATGACAAATCAAATCAAAATGGCTGATCACAACATCAACAGTAAACAAACTAGCAAGAAAATTTTTGATTACGGACATATTAGTTTGGCAAAGCTGTATGTACTGTATGTTAGCAAAAGATAAAGAGCAACATAGCTTATTGTTGCTAGTAAAAACAAACAGTAAGCTAGCTTAATGTTGCTATAAAAAGTTGAACAGTAAGCAAGCTTATTATTGCTAGGACAAATATACCGTTAGCTAGCTTAATGTTGCTAGCAAATGATTAACAGTTAGCTACATTATTGTTGCTAGTAAAAGAGGAACAGTTCTCTAGATCATTGTTGCTAGTATAAGACGAACAGCGAATGCATGGAGGTTCAAATGATCAAAGTTCTGAGTCATTCAAATGCAGTATAATTATAAAGATTAATTTGCCTAACTCATTTTCTGAACAGAACCCATTTTGTTTGCAGGAAAAGAAATAAGAAAAAAATGTTAGCTGTACATTAGTTGGGGAAAATTAAAGCAGCCCAGACAATGCACCAAAGCAATTACTGACCGAAACAAGCTGCAGAGAGAAAAGAGCACTTTTAAGGGAGGACGGAGAGGGTGGAAAAAAAATTAGTGGAAATTAAGCTTTGATACTGTCCGGCAAACGCGTCGGAGAGCTGCGAATGAGTTGCGAGGAATGTGAGATGGCCGTCTCTGGTGAAATGCATGCATCGCCACAGCTGCGTCGATCACTCACAGGGGGAAGGACAATGAGCCGAAGCCGCTTACCTCCTTCTTCTCCTGTCACCTGCTGCAGTGCAACCCCCTGCCGGGTCGAGACATTCCTCCAGCTTTCAGTCAATCACTGATTGTGTGTGTGTGTGTGTGTGTGTGTGTGTGTGTGTGTGTGTGTGTGTGTGTGTGTTTGGAGGTAGGCCTCTTGTCCATCAGCTCCGGACCCTGGCTGGGAAGTGTTTGTGATTCCATATGAAGTCCAAAGCCTTTAGAGTTGCTTTATACACTCCTCTGTCCTTTTTTGTCTCCTCTGGGACTTTCAGAACGTTAAAAACTCATCAGCACACGCGGCACAGATGGCCAGCGATGTGCTTTTGCGTGTGGCGCGTGAAGGTTATTGCTTTGTCCTTTCTGGGTCTGGAGATTTTTCGTAGCTTTACCGCTAAACTTTACCTTGTACAGGGACACACTGGCACTATCGGTATCTGTTAAAACAGAAGTGAGCATGTCTATGACTTTAAAAAACAAGCCTTTTATTCATATCTTATTTCATGTATTTGTGTAAGTTCGGAACATGAGTAACGCTTTCAGATCTCTTTTATTCCTGTTTGGAAAGGAAACGGAGAGCCAGAGAAAGAGAAAGAGAAGGAGGAAGAACGGCTGGGAGGAGACAAATGAATGAATAAGTGAATACCTGTGGATTAAAGCTTTAGAACCTTTGACAGCAGGGATGGCTCACCGGTGACGGACGAGTCTCACAGGGGCTAAAGCCAGATCAATCAACATCAACCACACACGCGCACGCACACACACTAGCTGAGTTAGCATGCAGCACAGGGCGCTGTTCTCATTTCAATCAGTCACTGGAAATGTAATTAATAAGCGAAAATTGAGATCGAGTCGAACAACGATCAATGAGCTAATCAGTTCACACACCAGAGAGAAGAGACGCTAATTAGCAAACTGAAGTACATTTAACACAGAGATTCAATGTATGGTTGGAACAAGAATAAAGTTGTTTTTTTATTTTATATATATTTTTTTTATAACAGTATTATAGTAACCCTAGCTAGTTATAATAGTAATAAGCTAATATTACATACTATAAAAATAATCTACCTGGGCTGTTTACAACAAGCTAACGCTATGCAGGGGGAAAAAAAAAAACAAAGCGGCTTATGAGCTTTACAAATGAAGATTCACACATAATCATTTATAACAAAATAAAGCACAGACATCAAGCTAGTGATCAGATTTGTGTGGATTTATTTTCTAATCACTAATTATCCAGCTAGCGTTTTTTTTTTAGCTATATTATGCTAAAGCTGTGGACTTTTCAAAGAAGGTGAACATCTGGAGTGTTACTCTAGCAGGTGGAATGAGAGAGACTGAGAAACTGAGTGTGTGTGTGTGACAGTGGGTGGGTCATTACGGTGTGTGTGTGTGTGTGTGTGTGTGTGTGGTAACCCTCCTGTATCATGGCTAAAGAAGGATAAAGGATAAGCCAGTGCCATAAAACTGCAACAAGTGTGTTAGCCATTAACAGAGGAACAGAGGTAAACGTACTAACCCCTGAACACACACTTTCCCTGCAACGTGCAAACTTACTGTGAGTGTTTGTGTGAGTCACTTGACCTGTTCTAGTGTGTGTTTCCTGTTATTTTAGTATTCAGTATAGCATTGTTCTCTTAACTCAAAAAGCAGCTAAAACAAGTGTTGCAGCAAACAAAACCTGGATCCTTCTTCTCATCTTTGGAGTTTGTTTCCGGGAGAGCGGCCAAGCGGCTCTAATATTTCAAATCATAATATTTCATAATATTTCACTTTTCCCCCCTCAGCCACATTTGTTTTTTGTGAGTGTTATAAAAAGATAGTTTATTAGATGCATTTTGATTATGTCTTGGCTGATTGGAAAAACGAGTGGTTCCAGGCCTGGAGGAAAACTGAAACATGTGGCATCATCTCACTTTTGCTTGTGTGTGTGTGTGTGTGTGTGTGTGTGTGTGTGTGTGTGTGTGTGTGTGAACAAGAAATGCAATCTGGCATTAGTATAGCTGTGCAAAGTGTCCAACAGAACACCCACACGCGCGCGCACACACACACACACACACACACACACACACACACACACACACACACACACACAC
>JAAGKR010007936.1:3235-33873 GCA_011419295.1 Clarias macrocephalus | reverse complement strand
ACTGCACACTGATTTACTCCTACTGAGTCCAGTATGGACAAGAATGCTGTTCTCAGAGGGTCTTCTGGATTCTCAAAATGAATATTAAAGTCTCCAGCAATTAACGCTTTATCTACAGAAACAACAAGGTTTGAGAGGAAATCTGCAAATTCGCAGAGAAACTCCGAGTACGGCCCTGGGGGTCTGTAAATGATAATTAGCGGGATCGACTGAGCTGACTTTATGTTACTATAGAGAACTTCAAAGGCATTAAATTTAAAACTGTGTTTTTGTACGAGAGAAAAATTATCCTCCTCTACCAGTTAGCCGAGGCTGGTGTATGTAGCTGTATCCAGGAGGACTAGCTTCATTGTTTAATCCAGGTTTCTGTTAAACATAATATATCAAACTCCTGATCTGTGATAGTTTCATTAACAATAACTGCTTTAGATGCGAGAGATCTAATATTTAACAGTCCTAGCTTCAGATCAGAGGTGCTGGCTGCGCATTCAGTGTGATCTGAGTTTGTGGTGTCTATGTTAATTAAATTATTAAAACAGACTTTGAATCTTTCTAAATTTAGCTCGGGGAACAGACACAGTCTCAATATGATGAACCCTGAGTGACGACTCTATGCAGCTAGCAGACGGTTGGTTTAGCCTGACTGTCTGCTCCCTGGCCTTGGCTCTGGATTGTCACCGATTAACTAGGCCTCTTCTGAGACTATGTGCTATACTACAAGAAATGAGAGCAGCACCTTCCCGAGTGGGATGGACACCGTCAGTTTTGCCCTCAAAGGTCTTCCAATTATCTATGAAGCCCACGTTGTTTTCGGAGCACCACCTGGACATCCAGCGGTTCAGCGACCATAACCTGCTGTAAGCTATGTCGCTACGTCTCATTGGGATGGGACCAGAGCAAACTACTTCTTCGGACATCGCCTTCGCTATTTTAAACACCTCTGTAAAATTACTCTTGCTAACCTCTGACTGACGAAGGCGTATATCATTAGCTCCAGCATGTACCACTATCTTAGAGAACCTATGCTGACCTAGAGCCCCAAGATGACCTGCTATGTCCGGTGCTCTGGCTCCCGGGATACACCTGACCACTGCCGCTGGCGCCCCTAAAGGCCTAGCTAAATTCACGTGCCTCAGTATGGAGTCTCCTATAACCAGAGCTTTTTCAGGTTTCTCAGCGGGTGCATCACTGAGGAGAGCGAACCTGTTGGTCACGTGAAGCGCAGAAGAGGTGTGCTCCGGTGGGCTAGCCTTAGCGTTAGCTTTGGGTGAACGAGTATGCCGCCGAGTCGTCACCCACTCGCCCCGCTGTGAGGGCTCTACTGCCGGAGTCGGGGGATGATTATCTCCACCTGCGGCACCCAGACTTTGCGCTGCGGGAATAACGCTGCTCTCGCGCTCTCTAACCCTCTCTAAAGTCTGGATGCGCTCCTCTAATGCTAATATCTTCTCCGTCAGGGTGCTCACTAACACACACCTATCACAAATAAAATTATCGCTAATGACGGAGGAAGAATGTCTAAACATCCTGCACTCCACACACTGAGCGAGCTGAATGGTGGACATAATAACGTACCTTTGTGCCGGAGTTGTTATTATTTGCTGATGGATTCACTTGTTGTTGGTCAGATGATATGCGCGTTCTCTCAAAAAGCTCAAAAAACGGATAAAGTCCAGTAGTATTAAAGCGTAAAAACTAGTTTGTTATTTAGTAAAAACGGGAAAAATATATAATTATAAAAAAAAACTAAACAAAATATAATCTAAAACGCTGTTACAAACAGACGGGGAACTTTCGCGGGAAGAATACGAAAAACAGGAAGCTACGTCAAACAGGAAGTACAGAGGAAGAAACAGGGGAGTGGATAGCACAGACGTCAATGGTACAATGCTTAAAAAACAGCATTTGACATTTTGAGAGCAGACAAAGCACTCTATGCGCTCAACAGCTCGATTCTGCGCGTGCAATGTCTCCCCTGCTCGCACAACATGTTCTCCACGCACGCGCGACTTCTCGACTCTGCCTTCACGTGCAAGCAACATTTATTTTCTGTGCGCGCTCGACTCTGCCTGTACGCTCGCTCAACTTTGTCCAGTGTTACAAAACTGCCACAAAAACAGCCAATAACAGACTTCCACACACTACTTCTGATTGGCTGTTCCTTCTCTATCAGCTGGCAATATCTGCAAATATTGTAAAAAATGTTTTTGGCATACTCAAATGCTGTTATTTATTTATTTATAGAAAGAGACAAGTCGGCACAAGTGAGCTCATTCAAAAAATAAATCCCCCATGCACTCCACAACAAGCAGCCACTATAACAGATGCCATCCAATATAATAAGAGTACATTAATTGTTTTGGTTTTTTATTGATTTATTTATATGTTGGATATTTAGAGGAGTTTTACTGTTCAAAAACAATCTTTGTCTTTAATTTTAGGTTTAAAATGTCAAAACTAATGATCATTAAACTCTATATGTGGCTTTTGCATTTTTTAAAGTTTACTTTTACACATAACTAATACCCTGATTTATGGTTTTATATAGTTATAAGCAAAACATCAAATTAAAGAAGCATTTAGTTTTTATCCGATTAATCGAAAAAAATAATCGCCCAACTAATCGATTATCAAAAAAATCGTTAGTTGCAACCCTAGAATAGATAGAACACGAACAAAAGCCCTTTTTTCTTGCCTGTTACATACATTGTGTAAGCACATAACTAACTATTCAGAAGATCTCTAGCTATGATAATACCACTACATTATACAGCAGTATACATTATATGGCACTACAATAACACTGATCAGTTCCAATAAATTACATACAACAATTCATTAACCATCTGTAACATTACCCATAACAGGACCAGCTAAGAATTAGCTCAGGGATAATTAGCACTAGTTGATAGGCAACAGTTAATAGTCTGCTATCTTAGCTCTTTCAGTAAGCTAGCGCTTAGCATAATGATATTAACTTGCTTATAGATCCATATTTGGACAGGCATTTTACATATGTCCAAATTATATTAATTATTATATAATAATTAATAATAAATTAATTAATATTATTATATAAATTATAAAATTAATATTATTATATAAATGATATTCATTATTATATATTATATTAATATACATTAATGCAGTGTTTTTCAACCTTTTTTGAGCCAAGGTACATTTTTAATTGAAAAAAAAATCACAAGGCACACCAACAATCGAAACTGTAAAAAATGAAACTCTGTAGCCTATATTAACCATATACAGCCTTACTTATCGACGTGTCTTGAACAGGAATCAAATAAACACAAAGAAAAAGGTATTTTATGGTCTTTCATATTTCTTCTTCTTTCAAATAAAAAGTGCAATTAACAATATACAGTCATTCTTATTAAAGTGTCTTGAATAGGAATCAAATAAACTCAGTGAAAACAGTCTTTTTGATATTTCATATTTCTACCTACTCAGTGTGAAACTTGGGCCTGTTTGGATGAACACAGAGCTGATATCCTGGCAGGAATTGAAGAAAGACACACACAAAGCTCTTCCTCAACAGCTCTTAGTCTCTCTCTGTTTTTAGTTTTTATAGCAGTCAGGGTTGAGAAGCTCAGCTCACACAGGTATGTTGTGGAAAATGGGAGCAATGTCAAAATAGCTTTGTTTGCCAGAATTGGGAACGCCTTGGCAGCATCCAACCAAAACCTGTCTAAAGCTAGATCAGCAAACCTTAGCTTTAAACCACGATTTTGTCTCTGTTCAGTTAGTTCCTCCTGCTCCTGCAGAGTCATGTCCTTTCCAAAGACTGATGTTGAGCTGTATGGGTCCCTAACCCAGTCAAGGCATTCAGTGAAGGCTGAAGAGAAATAAAATGACATGTTCGCCTACTGTCTTGCACAATGCAGCAGTGTCAACCTCTTGCCATTTCGTGGTGAGAGGGAACATTTCAAGGTTGCCACTTTCCACATGTTGTTGCCAGAGTTGCACCTTTGAATGGAATCCATTTATTTTATCTGTACTTGTGAGCAGGTTTTCATTTCGGCCTTGCATTCGTGTGTTCAGTTCATTCAGATGATGAAAAATATCTGCCAGGTATGCCAGCTTAGCGCACCACTCATCACTTGCAAGCAGCTTTGCGTAATCAGACCATTCATTTGTCAGAAACCCTTTAAGTTCCTCCCGCAGTTCATTCACACGGGCCAGCACTTTGCCGCGCGATAACCATCGCACCTCCGTATGAAAGAGCAAGGTTTTATGCTCCGCTCCCATTTCCTCACACAAAGATGCAAATATGCGACTTTTTACAGATCGTGTCTTCACAAAGTTTACCATGCGCACAACATCATCCATCAGAGGAACTAGGTCTGCTGGTAAAGTCTTGGCTACGAGGGCCTAACAGTGTAAAAAACTGTGCGTAACAATCACATCTGGGTTTCTTTCCTTCTCTCTGCTTACAAAGCCTTTGGTGCGCCTGACCATGGCTGCAGCTCCATCAGTGCAGACGCTCGTGCAGTTTTCCCTGATATTCTGAGGTGACCCGAAAAATTTCCTCTCCTGTTACTTTTTCTGGCAATGCCTTGCAAAATAGGAAGTTTTCTCTGATTGCGTCTCCATCCACAATACGCACATTGGCCAAGAGTTGAGCATATCCACTAATATCAGTAGACTCATCAAGTTGCAAAGCAAATTTCTTATTGATATGGATCCACACATTCGATGTCTGCAGACATGTCATCAATACGTCTGGAAATTGTGTTATCTGTGAGAGGAACTTTGGCTATTTCTTTAACCGCTTCAGGTACGAGCATCTCATTTACAATGGCTTTGCAGGCGGAAAGTATTAATGACTCTGCCACAGTATGGGACTTCTTTGATTTAGCTCCAAGTTCAGCAACATGGTAGCTAGCTTTAAGGGCTCTCTCGTTTACCTTTGCGGTTCTTCTCATAAAAGTTGCCTGTTTTTCCGTGTTTTCACAGAGGTGAAAAAAATAGTCCGCATTCTTGTTTTGCAGCGAAGGGTCTTTCGTTTGGAGATGGCGTTTAAGCTTACTTGGGACCATAGCACTATTGGCTAGCTTTTCACCACACACCAAGCACAACGGAGTCCGTGACATTGCATCCCCGGTGAAAGTAAATCCAAATGAAATATAGCTTTCACTGTATTGCCTCAAGATTTTGCTCGAGGTCACAGTCTTTGCTTTCTTTTGACCTCCATTCCTACTACTACCTTCATCTCGGTCCGAATTTTGTCCAGGGCCCAGTTCAGAGTTTACATTTTTCCTTTTGTAAAACTTCTCCATCACTGTCACCGTATTCTGACTAGCCACAATGCCACTGTCATTGCTGTGGGAAAAACTTAACCTCAGCAATGACAACCTCAGCAATGACTAGCCACAATGCCACTGTCATTGCTGTCACATTCAGGCATCATTAATTCTCGTCTCGAAATACAAAGCAATTAGCTATCTGCTGCCACCTACTGATATGGAAGAGTATAACATGAGTACTCTGCCGGTGTCACTTGACAGCGCAGACACTCGACAATCGCATATTATTCGCAGACAAAAACTTGCTAGTTTTCAAAAAATGTTTTATATATATATATATATATATATATATATATATATATATATATATATATATAGTACAGACCAAAAGGTGGACACAGCTTCTCATTCAAAGAGTTTTCTTTATTGTGTTCTTTAGCCCAAACAAGTCTCTTCTGCTTGTTGCCTGTCCTTAGTAGTGGTTTCCTAGCAGATATTCTACCATGAAGGCCTGATTCACACAGTCTCCTCTTAACAGTTGTTCTAGAGATGTGTCTGCTACTAAAACTCTGTGTGGCATTGACCTGGTCTCTGATCTGAGCTGCTGTTAATCTGCGATTTCTGAGGCTGGTGACTCGGATGAACTTATCCTCCGCAGCAGAGGTGAGTCTTGGTCTTCCTTTCCTGGGGCGTTCCGCATGTGAGCCAGTTTCTTTGTAGCGCTTGATAGTTTTTGTGACTGCACTTGGGGACACTTTCAAAGTTTTTCCAATTTTTCGGACTGACTGACCTTCATTCTTAAAGTAATGATGGCCACTCGTTTTTCTTTACTTAGCTGCCTTTTTCTTGCCATAATACAAATTCAAACTCTTTGAATGAGAAGGTGTGTCCAAAACTTTTGGTCTGTACTATATATATAAAAGCAGCTAAAGGTACCTGACAACAAAACACTTACAACTGTGACAGACTGTGTTCTTTCTGTAGGGTCCAATAATACAATCCCTCTATCAGTACCTATAAGAAAATACTAAATGCTCAATATTATCAAAGAAAAACCAATAATGCAGGAAAAAAAACATGTCAAAGTAATACAACTAAGATCACAGTATCCTATACATCATACGCAGTTAAATAAAGTAAGCCTGCATAAAACCGTTAAGCATGTTCAAAAAGCTTTTAAGTGACAGAGATAGTAATTTATTAAGTCATATAATGAAAACAAATCATAGTGGTAAACTTACATTTTGCCACGTTACTTGTAGTGCATGGTGTGTGTGATGAAGTGCCCCCCTGGAATGCCAACAACCACTGGTCGCCCTTTATTAAGGGACAGCGCCAGCTCCTCAGATGGGGTGAGGGGAGGTGGTGGTGGGCCCCTGCCAGTTAGAGGGGCTTCAGCGTTCTTCCTATTAGCTACATGACTATGAATATACTAAATCGCGTTTAATAAATAGTTCAGTGATTGTGTAATCAAATATGACCTTTTTGCAGAATGTTTTTATGTTTCATTTTGACTTGGCTCAAAGTTCTTCTGGCTCCAGAAAGATTACACCTTATTAAATAAATCATATATTCCTAGTCAATATACAGTACATTGGTATTTTAACCTAAAGAAATGAAAGTCAGGAAAAGTAAATGCTTTCATAGTGATTTAACAGTCAAAAGGATGCGGAAAGGGTGTTTAATTATTTTGCATTATAAAAAAAGGGGAGGCAATGGCAAATTTGCAGTTTAATACACTAGCACATTTACTCTATCCGTTATTTTTTGCCAAGCCAACTCTATTTATCCGATGCAGCCGTTATTGCTTTTTTTTCATTATTATTGGCTTGAATTATTCATATGCGTGCATTAAAACCTCTAACTCTGCCTCTGTGAAGTATGCCGCTCTCTTTTTTTCACTTTGATTTTCCATTTTGACTTGTGAAATCGGCGATCCATTGAAAATGTTTTTATGTATGCACCGTGCATGCCCATTAAATCTGGGTAACCACTAGGAGGTTGATTAAACTTACTCTTCCCGCCCGGAGGTTATGATTTACCAAATGGTAAGTTAACCAAGCTTTCTGGAATACCCCCCAGATTTATGTTACGATATTGGATTTATTTGTTTATTTTTGTCGCTGGTTATGCTTTGTTTGTCTCTGTTATGTTTCTGGTGGTGTGATGGGGTGTGTCTTGCCTTGTTGTTCCCGCCCTCTTCAGTGTACCCTTGCCTTCAATCTATTGGTTGCTGCTCTGCCTGTCCTTTGTTGACGGCAAAGGATGATTGGGTAACCAGGAGACCCAGAGGCCTATTTAGGCCCTTCAGACCACAGTGCTACAGACCATGTCTTTGCTTACTGTTTATCTGATGACTATTTGTAAAATTATACTGTGTATGACCTGTGCTATGTTTATACGTTTTTGTGTATGACCTCCTTTGGTTTTGGTTGTTTGATTGTAAATACGTTTTGTATATACAGTATTTGTATACAGTTCCGTACTTAGTGGCTTAGTGGATTATGAGATGGTTGTCATTTAGCTGTGGCATATGAACTTGTTCCAGAAGCAGCAGAATTTTAGAAAACATGCCAAAGCCTCCAGCCAAAGCTTTGTAGAATTCACTCGTAATAAAATGCGCTTTGTTCGATAAGTGGTGTGCAGCCAGTAAAGTCGTAACCTTTGATCAGTTAAAAGAACTTATATTGTTAGAAGAGTTTGAAGACTGCATTACCGGCAAAAACGTTGTTTTTTCTAAATGAACAAAAAGTCTCGTTGCTTACTGATGAATTCGTGCTCACACACAAAACTGTCTTTTCGCCTCCGCACAGAGATATTACTAATCACGTCTAAAAATCGTAGTGAGTCGCGTGAATGTACGAACAGAGACATGGTTTTAGACGTGGATGAAATGTCCATTGCCATGAGTCAGGACATTTCTATCCTGCCTCCTGTCTGATGATTGGGTAACCAGGAGACCCAGATCCTTCAAGCCCTTCAGACCACAGTGCCCTTCAGACCATAAAAAGTCTTTGCTTACTGTTTATCTGATAAACATTTGTAAAATTATACTGTGTATGACTTTTTGCTAGATTTCTGACTATATTTTTGTGTATGCCCTCCTATGGTTTTTGGTGTTTGGTTGTAAATATGTTTTATATATACTTGTATATAGTTTTTCGGGGATTTGCTTATGCACTTTTGTAAATAAACACTAAGCAAACGCACTAGTGGTCTCACCCCCCTTTTTTCTCTTCTTTTCATTCTTGTTACGGCCCAACCTAGACACAACACATAACATTTATCAATAAAACTACTGACATACTCCCTCAGAAATGCAACAAAGTCAAATATATTGGCTAAATAAACGCTGTCTTTTCCAACGCGACAGCAGGCTCCAATGTTAGCCGCTTTATTCAAGTCAAAATATAATATATTTTTATATGTAGATAATTTTTTTGTTGAATTGCATTTCAATGAAACCATGCTTTATGGTTTTTTTTTTCTCTCAGAAGAAGCCCTGTGTTTGTGTGAAGAAGTGTATATGTGTGAACAGATGACACATCAATACGAGTTCTGGAATCAGGTGTCAATAGGTCTTATATATTCATGAAAAGTCATGGATTATTCAGTGAAACAAAGTCTAGGCACATTAGTCACTTTACTGCAAACAAAAGGTTCTTACTGAGTGTTATAATTTAGTTGTTTTACTATGGATATACACAACACCAGGGGCACACAAACACATCGGCGCTCATGTGATCGACGCACTAATCTATTTGCGTAAAAAAAAGCCCACACTGGCCACCGGGAAAAGTTCTGTGTTCAAAACTATGTTTATTCTCCAGAGAGAGCATAATACAAATGTCCATAAATAAAGAGAAAAGTATCAAAATCGAAAAGTATCTAATCCAACCATTAAATCTGATTTAATTGCTACCATTAAACATTTTTATCCATTTTATGTTTTGCTGAAGAAAAAAGAACTTAGGCAGAGGCAACTGCTCGGTCTTGTTAATTCATCTTAAAACCCCCTATTTGCCACCAGCGAATCCAGTTTGATAAACTATCGTGAATGAAAGGTGAGAAGAATCCAGCAGAATTCCAGCAGAATCCCCTGATATGAATCCCACTGAGATGGTGTGGCATGCTCTGAAGGACTATATTTTTGCTGTTTGTGTGCAGCATTGAATAATTATTTGTGATTTGAATATATTATGACTGAACCCTCAGAAATGCAACAAAACACAATTGAACACAACAAAACACAAAAAACATAAATGTATTTATGAACCAATTGACACTGTTACCGTTTTTTAATCCCTGAAATGAGAAAGTGGAGAGTTTCCTCATCATAACATGTGTTGTATTGTTTTTTAATCACTCAGCCCATGGTTTAAAAAAAAAAAAAAAGTAAATAAAACTAGTTATTGCATTATGTTTTAATACAACCTTAATTTAAGTCAGATTTACTTACAGAAGAGGCATGTAATAAATATATAGGTTGTTTAAAGTTCTTCCAGTTGTGGTTAAAAATCAGGGTGGACACACTGGAAAAAAAACTTCATCTATGACCCCCTACAAAAAAATATATATATATATTTGAGATTATATATTTGTCGTATGTTGTATTTATCTAATTAAACTCAACCCACTTTTTAAAAGTTCTTTAATAAACAGCATGGATACACTGAAATAGCTAAAAACTACAGTCTGATGCCACAAAGGAAAAAAATTCTTATTATCAATAAAAAATAAAAGCTTAGAGAGTACCATTTTGTTGTATTTTCATGTACAGTGGATTAAACCAAAACATTTGTATTTGTATCTATTTCATGTTTTGCTGGGGAAATAAATTTTAGGCAGAAACTTTAGCTTGGTCTTGTTAATTTGTCTTAAAACCTCCAAGTTTCCTTCTTGCTCTTCCTTTGAGTTATGCTCACTCACTCTCTCATGTTCTATACCGCTTTATCCTGTATTCAGGGTCACGGGGGCCTGGAGCCAATCCCAGGAGGCTTAGGGCACAAGGCAGGGTACACCGTGGACAGGGTGCCAATCCATCGCAGGGCACACACACGTACACTCACACACTATGGGCAATTTGGGATTGCCAATTAGCCTAATCTGCATGTCTTTGGACAGTGGGAGGAAACCAGAGTACCCGGAGGAAACCCGCACAAGCACTTGGAGAACATACAAACTCCATGCACACAGAGATGGGAATTGAACCCAGACCCTGGAGGTGCAAGGCAACATTGCTAACCACTACACCACCGTGCCGTCCTTTTAGATATGCTGTCATAGTTATTCCTGCCTTAGTCCCTGCTTGCACTCTGCACTATATATACAGTACATTCACCTTATACATTACAATGCAACCACAGGGGGGCACAACTCAGTGTCTTTATGTGCCAGTCCCAAGCTTGAATAAATGCAGAGGGTTGTGGCAGGAAGGGCATCTGACTGATTGCCAAATCAAATGATGCAAATCATTAACAAGATTTCCATACCGGATCAGTCGTGGCGCGGGTTAACGACGACCACCAGCGGTGCTGTTGACCTACAGGGTGCTGGTGGAAATTGGGCTACTGTTGGTCGAAGAAGAAGAGGAGGAAGGCGTGTTCATAGGCAGAGAGTGAAGAGGAAATGGAAAGAGTTTAGGAGTGACAGTAGGGACTTTGAATTTTGGGACTATGGCAGGGAAACCAAGAGAGTTGGTTGACATGATGCAGAGAAGGAAGGTGGATATACTGTGTGTGTCAGGAAACCAGGTGGAAAGGTAACAAGGCTAGAAGCTTAGGAGCAGGGTTCAAGTTGTTTTACCATAGGGCGGACAGGAAAAGAAATGGAGTAGGAGTTATCTTGGAAGAGGAGTTTTAAGGAATGTTCTGGAGGTGAAAAGAGTATCAGATATGTTGGTTAGTCTGAAGCTGGAAATTAATGGTGTGATGTGCAATGTTGTTAGTGGTTATGCCCCACAGGTAGGATGCGAGTTAGAAGAGAAGGAGAAATTCTGGAGTGAGTTAGATGAAGTGATGCAGAGCATCCCCAGAGGCGATAGAGTTGTGATTTGTGCAGATTTTAATGAACATGTTGGGGAAGGGAACAGAGGTGACGAGAATGTGATGGGCAGGTTTGGTCCTCAGGATAGGAATGTAGAAGGACAGATAGTGGTGGACTTTGCAAAGAGGATGGAAATGGTAATAGTGAATACTTTCTTCCAGAAGAAACAGGAACATAGGTGGCATATAAGAGTGGAGGCAGGAGCACTAGGAGATGGACTAGATCTTGTATCTACGTTGTAATCTGAAGGAGATCAGTGACCGCAAAGTATTGGTAGGGGAGAGTGTAGCCAGACAAATCAGGATGGTGGTGTGTAAAATGACCCTGGTGGTGAGGAAGGTGAATTGGACAAAGGCAGACCAGAGGACAAATTGGTGGGAGAAAAAAAAATTGTGCATTCTCAGTGAGGAGTTGAGACAGGCTCTGGGTTGCCAGAAGGTGCTTCCAGTTGACTGTACAACTACAGCTAAGGTTATCAGGTGTAGGAGGATACTTGGTGCATCAGGTAGGAGGGTACTTGGCTTATCATCAGGAAAGGGAAAAGTGGACAAGGAGACTTGGTGGTGGAACGAGGAAGTCCAGGAATGTGTACACAGAAAGAGGCTAAAGAAGAAGTGGGACACTGAGAGGACTGAAGAGGGTAGACAGGAGTACAGGGAGATACAGTGTAAGGTGAAGGTAGAGGTGGAAAAATCCAAACAAAGAGCATATGATGACTTATATGCTAAGTTGGACAGTAAGGAGGGAGAGGTGGATCTGTACAGGTTGGCAAGGCAACAAGACAGAGATGGGAAGGATGTGCAGCATGTTAGAGTGATTAAACATAGGGACGGAAATGTACTGATATGTGCCAGGAGAATGATGGGAAGATGGAAGGAGTACTTTGAAGAGTTGATGAATGAGGAAAATGAAAGAGAATGAAGAGTAGAGGAGGTGACTGTTGTGGAGCAAAAATGAAGTAGCAAAAATCAGTAAGAGTAAGGTGAGGAGGGCATTAAAGAGGATGAAGAGTGGAAAGGCAGTTCGTCCTGATGACATACCTGTGGAAGTATGGAAGTGCTTAGGAGAGATTGCAGTAGAGTTTCTGACTAGTCTGTTTAACAAGAGTGAGAGGAATGGAAGAGAAGTGTATTAGTGCCGATCTTTAAGAACAAGGGGGATGTGCAGAGCTGTAGCAACTACAGAGGAATACAGCTGATGAGCCATTCAATGAAGCTTTGGGAAAGAGTAGTGGAAGCTAGGTTAAGGGCAGAGGTGAGCATTTGTGAGCAGCAATATGGTTTCATGCCTAGAAAGAGTACAACAGATGCAGTATTTTCTGTGAGGATGCTGATGGAGAAGTACCGATAAGGTGATAGGGAGTTGCATTGTTTCTTTGTAGATTTAGAGAAAGCGTATGACAGGGTGCAGAGAGAGGAGCTATGGTATTGTATGAGGAAGTCTGGAGGGGCAGAGAAGTATGTTAGAGTGATGCAGGATGAGAGCTGTAAGACAGTGGTGAGATGTGCCGTGTCCTGCAAAGAGCTATAAACAGTAATAATGCAAAATTGATGTGATAATATAATATAATCTTCAGTTTTACTCAAATTAGTTGATGCAAAAATGAATATACCCCACAACAAAAACTACTACACCTAGTATTTTGTATGGCCTCCATGATTTGTAAGGACTACACCAAGTCTTCTAGACTCTACCTGTCATGATCCACGCCTGTCAGCCTGTTTTTTCCCACGCTGTCACTCTCCATGTGCCCATGTTTTCTTTTTGCCGTCATGTGTCCTTTCCCACAACCCCGCTTCCGCCTCGTCTGCACACCTGTCTCTCATCCTCCATTGATTACTCCAGTGATTTAAGCATGCGCTGCGCGCTGCTAACATTGCTGGATTATTGAATGTCTTCTGCTTCGTTTTGACTACGACTTTTGTTTTATGTGTTTTGGATTGTCGTCTCGCTGTTTGATTTCCCGGTTACCGATTTAATGCTTCCCATCTTGACTACGGCTCTCGCTTTGTGTTTTTGCCTTGACGTCACGCTGATTGATCTTCTGGCTTTTGACCCGCGCTTTCGTTTTCCGACCTCGCTTCAGTTTAACGTTTCTACTATTCATCTGCACTTGGATGCACCTCGTTTCACCTCGCCTCGTGACAGAATAATCCAGCCAAATGAAATGGATCAGCAGATGTTGGCCACATGAAATCGGCGTTGAAGAGTCAAGGTGCACTTCTTGGAGCTCACCAGCAGGAGCTGCTCAACACCCAGCAAGCCCTCGCTGACATCATGACTCAGCTCCAATGGCTCCAGCTCTCTTCAACGTCAAGCAGGGACTGCCACATTCAACGTGAACCATGTCTCCCTCATGCTCAAAGGTGGCATTTGTGATCACGCTCCTTTCAGGGAGAGCCAAAGAGTGGAGCACGGCACTCTGGGATGCCTATGACCCTTGTTGCTCAAACTCTGAGCTTTTTGCTAAAGAAATGAGGAGGGTATTTGATCGCTCATGTCACGGCAGAGAAGCAAGACTCAAGTTATTGAATCTCAGACAAGGTTCCCGCTCGGCCTACGACTACGCCATTGAGTTCCGAACACTGGCTTTCTCAAGTGGATGGAACGAACAAGCACTAAGTGACATGTTTTTTGAGGGTCTGTCTGAAACACTTAAAGACCAACTAGTTTCTCTGGAACTCCCCTCCTCGCTCCCGGAGCTCATAGATCTGGCAGGCTGAGTAGACCAGCCTGGACACCAGTTACCCCGACATCACGAGCCCAAGAACAGGAGAAGCCCATGCAATTGGGCAGGACCTGCATCTCACCTGAGGAATGACAACGACGCAGAGTAGAGAGGGCCTGTTTCTACTGTGGAAGGTCTGATCACCAACTCAAGTTCAGTAAAAAGGAGCAACCCTCTAGTTCAACTTGGAACGCTGGATGGTGCGACTTCAAGAAGACTCCCCGACCAGCGTCAACTACTTCCTGTCTTCCTCATCTACGAACAGCAGACCCACTTAGTGCAGGCACTAATTGACTCAGGCTCTGACCGTAATCTCATCAACACGGCCTCAGCCCCTTCCTGCTTTTGGAGATCCAGCTCAAGGTCCAGGCTCTCAACGGGAGTCTGCTCCCCTCCATCACTCACAGAACTCCTCTCATTGGCCTGAGAGTCTCGGGCAACCACTCAGAGCAAACCTCCCTATTCATCATGGAAGGTTCTCATGCCACGTCATTCGGGACCTCCCCTGGTTTACCCAACACAATCCACCCACGTCCCTCTAGACTACCACGACCTCAGGGCAGCATTCAGTAAGTCACGCACCACCTCCCTTCCCCCCCACCGACCATACGACTGTACCATTGATCTGCTCCCAGGCACCACTCCTCCCAAGGGCCGCCTATACTCTTTGTCACCCAAGGAACGCCAGGCCATGGACCAATACATTACTGAATACCTCGCGGCAGGGATCATTCGTCCCTCCTCCTCTCCGGTGGGGGCCAGATTCTTCTTCGTGGGCAAAAAAGATGGCTCCCTTCGTCCCTGCATAGATTATAGGGGCCGGAACGACATTACCGTTAAGAACCGGTACCCGCTTCCACTAATGGCTATGGCTTTCGAACTTCTCCAAGGAGCCAAACTATTTACCAAGCTGGATCTGCGCAACGCATACCACCTCGTCCGCATTCGAGAGGGTGATGAGTGGAAAACAGCTTTCAACACCCCTACAGGACATTATGAATACCTGGTGGTTCCGTTTGGTCTTACTAATGCCCCCGCCGTCTTCCAGGCTCTCATTAATGATGTACTCAGGGACTTTGTCAACTCGTCAGTGTTTGTCTATCTAGATGACATATTAATTTTTTCACGTGACCTAGAGGAACACAGACACCACGTTCTCCAAGTACTTCAGAGACTTCTGGAGAATAACCTGTTTGTCAAAGCAGAGAAGTGTGAATTTCACACCACCTCGACCACGTTTCTCAGGTTCGTCATTGGCCCTACAGGCATTGAGATGGAGCCCACCAAACTTCAAGCAGTGACGAATTGGCCCACTCCCACCTCACGACAGCAGCTTCAAAGGTTCTTGGGCTTCGCTAATTTCTATCGCCGCTTCATCCGGGCCTACAGTTCCATTGCTGCTCCACTCACAGCCCTGACCTCATCCAAAACCCAGTTCTGTTGGAACCAGGAAGCTGAAAGAGCCTTCACTGAACTAAAGAAAAGAATCACATCCGCCCCTATCCTCACCATTCCTGACGCGTCACAACAATTCATCGTTGAGGTCGACGCTTCCAGTACGGGGGTAGGGGGCGTCCTGTCTCAGAGATCTATACACGATAACAAGCTGCACCCATGTTCCTTCTTTTCTCATCACCTAACACCTGCTGAGATAAACTATGACCGAGAGCTTTTAGCCATTAAGCTTGCCCTAGAATAATGGAGACACTGGTTGGAGGGGACAGAGGTTCCATTCCTGGTCTGGACTGACCACAAGAACTTGGAATACCTCAGGAGCGCCAAGAGGCTCAACTCTCGCCAAGCTCGGTGGTAACTCTTTTTTACCAGATTCAACTTTACACTCTCATACCACCCAGGATCAAAGAACTTCAACCCAGATGCTCTCTCCAGACAATTCTCACCCACTCACGACACCTTAACCAATGACACCATAATTCCCTCCTCCTGCCTGCTCACCGCAGCCAAACTGGATATTGAAACTAAGGTCCAGCAAGCCCGCTCTCATGAACCTGACCCCAGTAATGTTCCTCCTAATCGCCTCTTTGTTCCCCACACCCTACGCTCTCAGGTTCTGGAATGGGTTGACAGTTCCAAACTGTCCTGTCACCCTGGCACAGCCCGTACTCTGACCCAGGTTCAGCAATGTTTTTGGTGGCCAACCTTGAAGGAGGATGTCTCCAGCTTCGTGGCTGCATGTGACATTTGCCTCAGATTTAAGCACACCAATACAGCTCCAGCAGGCCTCCTCCGACCATGGTCTGACATCGCTCTGGATTTCGTCACAGGGCTACCCTCTTCCAACGGCCACACCTGCATCATGACTGTTGTAGACCGTTTCTCCAAAGCAGCTAACTTCATTCCACTGCCAAAGCTTCCGTCTGCCAAAGAGACTGCAGAACTCATGATCAATCATGTCTTCAAGTTCCATCGTCTCCCAAAGGACATTGTTTCAGACCGGGGACCGCAGTTCACCTCCCAATTCTGGAAGGCTTTCTGTAAATTAATTGGGGCCACTCCGAGCCTGTCCTCAGGGTTCCACCCTCAGTCAAATGGCCAGACAGAGAGGAAGAATGAATCCCTCGAGGTCGCTCTGAGGTGCATGACTTTCAGAGACGCTACCTCATGGAGCAAGTTCTTACCCTGGATAGAGTATGCCCACAACTCCCAGGTATCAGCATCAACTGGTTTTTCTCACTTCCAGTGCTGCCTGGGATATCAACCGCCCTTGTTTCCATCTCAGGAGGAGGAGGAGGTCTGTGTTCCGTCAGCCCAAGCCTTTATCCGACGCTGTAGAAGGACATGGCTTCAAGCAAGGAGGACACTCTTACAGGTCGGCAGAAGGTACAAGAAACAGGCCGACCGCAAGCGTTCTCAGGCCCCCAAGTACAGGGTGGGACAGAGAGTCATACTTGCTGCCAGAGACATTCCCCTAAAAACCATCTGCCATAAACTTTCTCCTCGCTACCTTGGTCCATTCACCATTCAATTCAATTCAATTAAAATTTATTTCTATAGCGCTTTTAACAATGGTCATTGTCTCAAAGCAGCTTCACAGAAATGAAAAGAAAAAAGAAAAAAAATATGGAAGTGTATATATGTGTAAGAAAAATGTGTATAGATATAGAGATTGTAGGCCTGATGAGCAAGCCAAGGGTGACGGCGACAGTGGCAAGGAAAAACTCCCTGTGATGGCAATAGGAAGAAACCTTGAGAGGAACCAGACTCAACAGGGAACCCATCCTCATTTGGGTGATAACATAACAAAAATTGTATAACATCATGTGTGTTATGCAGCTGAAAGTTCGATATAACAGAATCCAACACAAAGATAGTCAACCCTTGTGCTGTTAAGCTCTTGCTCCCCTCAACTATGCGGCGGATCAATTCGACGTTCCACGTGTCCCAGTTACGTCGTCTCGCTCATGCCCATTAAGTTGCACTTGGATCCACCTTGTTTCACCTCGCCTCATGACACTACCAAGCTCTTCTTCAGAGCTTGGATGGTGGATGGAGAGTGATGCTCAACTTGTCTCTTCACACATTATTCCTTCCGGAAGCAGGCTCGTATATCAAAACACTCGTAAACCAAACTGAATTTTCAATTAGAAGAAATAATGGAAACTCAAATTATTCGTTCCGCAGCCCAAAAAATAAATACACAAAAACAATTACTACAAAATATAAAGTAAAAATAAAACAAATTAACCTGCACTTTACCTTAAAAAAAAAGCAAAAATAAACAATAAATCCCGACAGATAAGTGTTTCCGTTTGCGCCCACAAAGTGCATGCTGACAGAGAGAGAAATTTTAACCTCTCTAATGAGACTTGCTTTTGCTTTACATGCGCACACACAATATACAGTACACGCGCGCTGTGCACACATGCATACAAACACAAAATAAAATATGTTTTATGCACACACACGTGGTCACAGTGTTATAGTAAACAGTACACGCATAAACAGATGTTGATTATACCAGTGAGAGATACACACTAAGATGGAGCAGGGGAGACAATTACTTACAATTCCGCAGCGTAAATCAAGACTTGATCATATTTCAAATCAAAATTTATTAAAAATCTTTGCTTGTCTTGCGGAACATTCACAAACCACATTACTCGCAAGTCTCATCATAGTCCTCTTTTTCAGCATGGGCCCTGGCAAATTCTACACTGTAAAAAAAAAAGTTCGAATTTTATAGAAAATAATTTTAAAAAATTTATAGTACTTTTCCTTTTTTTAAAACTACATACAAATCTCTGTAAAATTACAGACCTTATTTGTAAATTATTAAGTCGACAGTTTTTTTAAGGATTATTTCAATACTGAAAATTTTTAATTTTTTCACATTTTTAACAATAAAAATACCATTTTATTTTTTCTGTTTTTGTAAATTACGTACAACTTTATGTAAGTTGTAACAGTTATGTAACAGTTGCTCACCCTTGCTATCAAGTAAAGTAAAGTAAAAAAACAGCATATCGATAAAATATAAAGTGTCCTCAAACAGTAAGTACCATATTGCACAATAAACTAGTATATATATATATAATCTTGTATTATTATATGTAATATTGTATCACATAATTCATTGCGATATGATAGTATATGTAATATATGATACTACAATTGTTATATAATTAATACAGGTAAGTATTATTGTTCTATTATGTTACTGTCACTGACAGTGAATACCCACATAGTGTGTAGGTTACATAGAAGAGTTATATAATTTTATTGCCGTTGGGAGGAAAGATCTCCTGTGACGCAGGAGACTATGAATTAACACATGTGGAATTATATACAGTACATAACAAAAAAGTGTGAAACAACTGAAAATATGTCATATTCTAGGTTTTTCAAAGTAGCCACCTTTTGCTTTGATTACTGCTTTGCACACTCTTGGCATACTCTTGATAAGCTTCAAGAGGTAGTCACCTGAAATGGTCTTCCAACAGTCTTGAAGGAGTTCCCAGAGATGCTTAGCATTTGTTGGCCCTTTTGCCTTCACTCTGCGGTCCAGCTCACCACAAACCATCTCGATTGGGTTCAGGTCCGGTGACTGTGGAGGCCAGGTCATCTGGCGCAGCACCCCATCACTCTCCTTCTTGTTAATTCATAATTCCCTTTCAGTCAATTCACTCGATACAACACATATTGTATGGGATATCACGCCCTCTCGTGTCCTAGCTGAAGCCACCTTTATTCACGCCTTAAAGGCAGTCAAACCTGTGGTGACGTAGGTGTAGCCCCGTCTATACCTATAAGCCCTTATCACCACGGTTGACTCTTAGTTCTTACGCTCTTCACCTTGCTGTGAACTCCTTTTCCGTAGAGGTCTTCTAGGTGCTGCTAGTCAACTCTACATTTGACATTATAAGACTGAGCTTAAAATCAGCTTAACTGTTCCTGTTGGTGTTAGCGACAACAGCCTTATTTGGTGAGTCGTCTACCCACAAAGCGCTGACTTTACCTTCACTGTCAGTCAACGCATTGGCGACATCTCAGTTTGGTTGGCTCTGTTTAGCCGTGCTAACAGTGCTAGCTAGTATGAGCAAGGAAGCTAATGTGACAAAGAAGAAGTCCGCGGTTCTGCCCTGTCCGCAGGAGGGTGGCTTTTCTGAGCGGCTAGCTGAGCCCGAGTCATGTGCGCTTTGTCGCCAGCTCCGGCGTTCAACGCTGGAAAGACGGGTCACGTTGGTGGAGACCTGGGGGAAAATAAATAAATAAATAAATAAATAAATAAAATACAGTCACTCAGCAGGACCCCCTCCTTTCCAAATTAGCAGTTCCAGCTTCGCCTGTGTGTGCTGAAGAGGAGTTTTCGTCAGAAGTCCCCGCTCTTAGCTGGGCAGACAAAATTGAGTATTTCGAGGGGTCGGAGGACCTTGAGCTCTCCTACAGCGCTGGCCAGCAGCCAGGCGCTGAACAGCGTGCTTTCAAGGATGATGCCGTGCTCGACATCTGTCTAGAAATGCACGGCTTGACGGAGAACGAGCATGAAATGTTGCCGTCTGCTCAGAGCTCCGCTGCTACTGCGTTAGCTGCTCGGGAAGACACTTCAATTTTGCTCTCTACCGCCGAGCGGCCAAGACGCAGGAGGTGGAGTGGCTCTCCCCACAGCCGGCTCAAAAGCCATCGAGGTTCGTGGGATTTTTTTCTCCCTCCTGAACTGACATATTCTCACATATGTAATACAGTATATACATTGACACATATTTATCTAATTCCATAGAGATCAATATGCTGAAAACTTCCATGTATATGTAGCTGCTTGCTTCTGTGTGATATTTACATTAACATTTACCAGCTCTGATTACTGCGAGTGATAATGAAACTTGCTTACATTTTTGGATCAAACATTTACCATGGGAGGAGAGGCATCCAGTAGAGAGACAAGTCCATTACTAGTGAGTATGGAGTGCAATATAAGACTACTTTGAATCTTTTCATGGTGATTTAAAAGTTAACTCCTTCAACCTTGGATAATTTTGAGTCCAATTTTTCACTGTGTAGAGATCCTTTCTGTATTGTCTCACTTATAACTTTTAAGAGCCTGTCAGTCCTAAAAATAATGTATAATAATACTGGACTGGTTACAATTATGTTCTCTCACACAAAAAAAAGGGCCCCAGAGCTCTAGAGTTTTCCTTTAACATATCTAGTATTAAATATGATTTCGAATATTGTGTTAATCTGTTTCTCAGGGAACAGAAAAAAGTATAACTTTTTCTTTTGAATCTAAGATCCTAATGTGTTCTTTTCTTCTCTCTACCAATCCACCCTAATGCATCAAGTATCCAGTTGTTTACTGCCTGTTTGGAAGACGATCTTTCTTGGATACACTGGACTGACCATTTTGCTATTTTGCTATGTTTTAGGTTTGACTCGCTTGCACTAAGGCATTAGGATTCTGAACTAAAAGGTACAGAGTTATATATACTAAGAGGTACAAAAGTTATTTGTATACATACATTATATAAGAACTATAGAGTAAAAAAGGGACCACATTGTACTTTATTTGTAATAAAGTTTCCAATCCAACTTGAACTGGAACATTGGGAATCTTGTTTGGAATTGTTAATTTCTTCATAGGTTTTTAGTCAAGGATATTTCACAGCAATGTTTGTTTGTGAGAGAGAATGTTCCACTGTTATAGCACAATAGTCCAAATATTTCATTTTGTTTTTCATTTTAGGATTTTAGTGTAATTGTCACGAACTGTAGGGTAGTCCGGGTTGTTGTTAACGCCAAGGGCTTAAATAAGGTGGGCATAGGTGCAGAGAATTGTTAAATCAAAAAGAGTCTTTTAATAACAAAATAAGACAAGACATGAACAGAAAACAAATCAAACACAGAAACTCCCCAAACGTAAAACAGTCTCTTACAAACAAAACAAACAGGGATCACACAAGACGTACAGGCTCTCCACGCGACACGCACACACTCGCACCCCTATGATCGGTAACACACACTCTACGAGCGTACCCAGGCTTAGAGCAGGCACAAGCTGAGAACCCACACAGAGGCAGAGAGAGACACACACACATGCACACAGAGGCGGAGAGAGAGAGAGAGAGAGAGAGAGAGAGAGAGACACACACACACACACACACACACACACACAGAGGCAGAGAGAGACACACACACACACACACACACACACACACACACACACACACACACACACACACACACACACACACACACACACACACACACAGAGGCAGAGACACAGAGGCAGAGACACACACACACGGACAGAGGCAGAGAGGTTTTTGAGGTTTTAAACTCACTTTATTATAATAAAATTAAAGGAGTGACTATTTTACAATGTATATACAAAAATATATATATACATACACGTACACATATAGGGAGAGAGAGAGAGAGACAGAGAGAGAGACAGGGAGAGAGAGAGAGAGAGAGAGAGAGAGAGAGACAGAGAGAAAGAGACAGAGAGAGAGAGAGGTTTTTAACTCACTACATATACATATGCACACACACACAGACACACACGTACTTGCATATACACAGTTTACTTGATATTTAATGATGGATCTCATGAACCTTTGATGCAGATTATTCAAGAAAGAACCAGTATAATACACTTTTATCAACTTGACATGAAGCTTATATTGATACCGTAGGAAACTCCAAACATATATATTGTATATTACATATATACGTATATATACATACGGTCTAGGCACCCTTTGATAAATTACAGATTTTGGTGATTTTTTAATTGAAAAGATGTTAATACAATCTCTCTTGCAAATGGAAAAATGCACAATATGTTCAACAAATATTGATGCATAGTTACTTCTTATGCCATAAATTGAACAAAAATAAAAGCATTATTATGGCACTGTGCGAAAGTTTCGGCACCCTAAGATTCCAGAGCCTCGGATTCTTTTTTTCAAGGTTTCAGAACTTAAATCAGCTCATTATATTTTATGCATGGCAACAGCTGTCATTAGTAAATGCCAATTTCAAAGCTTTACAAATACTTTGACTCTTCAAACCTTGTGCACACACTTGCGTCCGCAATAACCATGGGTTCCTCTAAGGAGCTGTGTAAGACTCTGAAAATGAAAGTTATTGATGCCCACAATGCAGGAGAAGGCTACAAAAAGCAAAGCGTTGTCAGCTTGCAGTTTCCACAGTGAGAAATGTAATTAAGAGATGGCACTTCAGGGGATCTGTCGAGGTCAAGATGAGATCTGGTAGACCACCAGATAACTGCAGGAAGATTTAGTGGTGGCAGCAATGCTTGCACAGACAAGACTTTCATAGAAGAGTCAGCAGAAGAAAACCTTACCTGCATTCCCATCATAAAATCCAACATCAGAAATATGCAATAGAACATCTACACAAGCCTGATGCGTTTTGAAACAAGTGCTGTGGACTGATGAAGTTACAATAGAACTCTTTGGCCACAATCAGCAAAGACATGAAAAAAAGGAGCAGCATTTCATGAAAAGAACACCTTGCCAACTATTGAGCATGGAGGTGGATCATTCTTTGGGATTTTGTTGCAGCCATGGCACAGGAAACATTGCATGAGTGGAGGGAAGAATGGATTCCACTAAATACCAGCAAATTCTGGAAGCAAACATCACACCATCTGTAAAAAAAAAAAAAGAGGAAAAAAAAGCTGAAGCTGAAAAGAGAATGGCTTCTACAACAGGCCAATGATCCTAAACATACCTTGAAATCCACTATGGAATACCTCGAGACGCAAGCTTAAGGTTTTGGAATGGCCATCACAGTCCCCTGATTTAAACATCATTGGAAATTTGTGGGTAGATCTTAAAAGAGCCGTGCATGCAAGACGACCAAAGGATATTACAGAACTAGAAGCCTTTTACAAGAAAGAATGGGACAAAAAATCCCAAGTACAAGAATTGAAAGACTTTTAACTGGCTGTAAAAAGCGTTTGCAAGCTGTGATATCTGCCAGAGGAGGTGTTGTGACACGATTGAATGCGACGGCAAACAACACAGAAGGAATTTATATTTGATGGAGAGCTCGTATTTTTTATGTACAAAACAGCACAGCACCGCCATCTGCTGGTTGTTTTATTTAAAACATTTGTCTTGTTTTGTGAACACTGAAGCAAAATGTTGTTGAAATTGCATACACAATTACTGAACATGTTGGAATTATACACATTACTTTGAATCAAGTTGATGATAAGATGATAATATACATGGTTAGCAACAATATTCAGGTAGGCTGTGGCATTTAAACAGTGCTCAATTGGTACTAAAGAGCCCAACTTATGCCAAGAAAATATCCCCCCACACCATCACAGCACCACCACCACAGGTCTAAGCCACTAATATAAAGCAGAATGGATCCCTGCTTTCATGGTGTTTACCCCAAATTCTGACCATACCATCCAAATGTTGTGCAAATGCTTGTGGTTTTAACAGAGAATGTGTAGAATTTATAAATCCACCCTATTGTATGCATACAGTATACTTTATCATTTCATGCTATATTGCCTTAAAATGTCACAGTTCTGTATAACATACTGTATGGTATTTCTTTATGCTGAATCAGATAATTCCATCTCTATCCACTACACATTTTGGTACCCTTCATTTTACTGTTACATATTGTCCTTGTATTGCTATTTCCTTTTGTATAGTGCTGCTCTTCTTTCTTACTCTAAGTAAATGCTGTATCCAGGTCAAAGTTGCAGTAGATACCAAAACTAGCACTGATACCAGTCCATCTCATTAACTAAACTACTTTGTGTATGCTTTGTATTTGAATACATAATTAACCTTAATTTGTCATTAAAACAGAGCAATAAATGCAAATACATGCAATGTCACATCAGATGGCACTATCCATCTATTCACTCCAGGATGATTTAATACTTCATTCTGTGGCCTAGAGGTTAGGGTACTTGTCTTGTGAATGTAAGGTGCTACAGCCTAGGCAAGTTATTTAGCTGCCTCGCTCAAGAAGAAGTTTAATTTGGTACCAGCTTCAAGGCAGTGTCCATAGCCCCCAGCCAGACATTGTGTTACACCACAAGGCTGCAGATACAAGGCTAGGACACACACAATGAGCTAAAACTGAGGTGCAAGGCAAGGTCTGGCTGAGGGTTATGTAAACAGAGTTCAGCATTGCCCTTGTGGCCCAGCAAGAGCTTTACCCTTCCATGATTACATCAACAATACAACTAGTATATTCATAGAAAAATAAGGTTTTATTTACATTAAAAAGGTCAGTATTACATGTATTTTTTGTAATCGTCATAAAATTGTGTGTATACCTGCAAAATGTTATGCTTATTAGCTTTTATGAAATGCATTTCTTCCCCAGATAAAACATAAATCATCTATAAGGTGACATGAAAGCACACTGTACAATAATCCTAATTTTTAAATGGGCAATGCTAATTATTAGCCTACATTAGGGCCTAAATTACAGTATAGTACACAAATTGTATATTGCATCTTTTAATATATTTGGGCCCCAAAATATTAATAACCATTTACTGGAACTCAGCCACACTACATTTTATCTCTTAAAAGCCTCCATCTTAGAACCTATGCCAGACAGTTCTTTAAAAAAAAAAAAAAAACGTAAAAAAAAAGAAGAAGAAGAAAAAATTTAGTCACAGTCTGCTTTTTTTTTTTTTTTTTTAATCTTCACGGAGGTAAGCCTCAGGAACATCCTCTAAATCTTGTAAGTTGATACTTGATGCATACTCAGCCATTCTCTGAATCTCTTCAGCTTTCATTTCAGCCAGACTTTTCTGTGCCACCACTTGCAGTTTCCTCATTTCTTCTACTTTAGACTGTGCTGCCTGAATGCTGCTCTTTAATGCATTGGATGCATGTTGTGCTCCTGAAAACAAAACAACATAATTAGATGATTTAAATAACAACCATCAAGGACAATGTTTCCCTCCACATACAAATAGTAGTAGGATGAGGTGCACAAACACTTGCCTGTACTGTAAGCGGCCTCAGCTGACAACTCACAGATGTTAACAGCATTCAGCCAGTTTGACTCAAAACGTTTGCATTCATCAAGCCTGTCTCCAACCTGAATAAAGGAAAACAAAAACATTTTTTGGCAGGTCTCTAAGTGATGAGCTACATCACAGTACTGAGGTATATCACATTCCACGTACTCAACTCCAAAGTACAGTTTTCTAATTATATTTGCAGAACACAAGCTATTAAAATTAAGGTAAAAAATGACTTATTATAGGTCCTTTAATTATTAAAAAAAAAAATTAAATACCTCCACTCGCTGACCAATGATCACTTGCCAAATGCTGTCTTCCTCAGCAGGGGATAGTTTTCCAATTGAAGTCAAATACCGCTTTTGAAGAGCAATGAGAGTGTGCAGAGCCTGAGAATAGAAACAGTTTGTGTTACTGCACAATAATCGAATGTTCTTGGATATACAGTATATGTAACCCAAACAGTATTCCAATAATTTTTAATTTGTAATGTGAACAAACTACAAGACCACATGAAAGGTCAGGTTGGTGTTCTCAGCTAATCAATGATTAACAAAAAATAATTAAGACCACTGAATAAACCATTAAAAACAAGCAAAAAACCTTTGTATAGAGTGTGAGGGCATCTACAAGGGCCATGGTGGTTTGGGAGAGGTACGTATTGGCACTGTCTGTGACCAAGCAGGATGCACGTCGAATCAGAGACTCGTGTGAGAGTTTTTCTGCGTGCTGTGAAAATAAAGCAACAAAAATTTCTATTGAGCATACAGTCTTGGTGTATTTAATTTCCTTTGTGAGATACAGGCTAGGTCACATTTGCATTCACTGTTAATGACAACATACCTGTACAAAGGGGACAGTACATAGTCCACAACCCATGCTGAAGGACACAATATTTGTCTGCTTCATTTCTGGCATTTTTAGAAGCCGCTGTAAAGTATTTTTTTTGCTGACAATCCCACTGGATGTGGCTCTAAAAAAGATGCATTTAAAACTCATGTTTAAACTTGTACGAAAACAAAAAATAGCATATTTTAATAAAATTGTACGTCACCTAAAGTTGCATTGGCTACAAATAAAAAACATACTAATCAGAACGTCGCACTGGTATACTGGTTTGCATGTTAGAGTCCTCAGAATACAACCATGGCTTACAGTACACAACATACGAAGCACAAGACTTCCATTTATGAAATACCGGTCTCTACTTTCCTCCCCTAAAAATCATAACACTTATAAAATAGACGTTTTATTTACCTGAATAAATGTAAACACACAGCCCCTTGCCGGATGGCAGCCATGTTGGCCCGCGTGAGCAGGAAGTCGGTCCGGCTGTGAAAAAGCCCTCTAGACAAACACAAGCCGCAATGCTTCCAAGCCTGCATTTTTCCGATGTTACAGATTAGTCCGCTTTTGTTCAGATGTCTGACTTTTATCGTAGTCTATGCCTGTTATCCAAACCGATATAAATTCCGCCTATGAGAGTAAATTATAATGTTTTCTGAGTAGCGGTAAGAAAGAGAACATGTTCTTTTGCTGTTCTCAGTTGCATTAGACCATGCAAGGCTCGCGCATTTTATACGTGGCGTGGGCCAAGCAGTTTATTGACCAGTGTACTGAAAAAGTCCTATCAGAAAAAAAAATAAAGTTCAAGGAGAGACGTGCGATGACGCACAAACCCCTATACCGCGTCAGCAAAAACGCTGAACAGCTCGGCTTATAGTAAACACATAGGGCCAAAGGCTGATCAACAAGTGCAAAAAAAAAAAAAAAGCAGCAGCACGTCAGAGCAAATAGCAGGGAACAAATAGCAACGCTACGTGCACATAAAGGGACAAGATAAAGATTATATCCTTTCTGGTCGTTATAAACATCTATACAATGTATAAATAACCAAAATCCTTGAAATAATGCACATTATTTATATATGTTTTTAAATTGCTTATGTTGTACAGTATTATACACTTTAAAACTAATCTGTAAAATAGTGTGACAGACACAATTCTAAACCAGTATATTCTAGTGAAAAGGTAGACTTTGCTTGCCGGTGTCTTTGCATGAGCAAAGTACAAAACGTCTAGCAGGGCGTGGACCATGAGAATAAAGCTAAGAAAATTTACTTAAGTGAAAGTTTAAATATTATTAAACTTAATAATACTTTTCTTCAATAAAATGTGGATTTTTTCAGTTACAAATGCATTTAGCAACATAACCAAACACACAAATAAACGGCTAGTGTTAATTGTATTCAAGTATTAAAAATACTCATGAAGCATGCCACCTTATCTTATGGCATAGACATGCCTTCCTGCCAGAATAACTTGTTCTCTTTGTATTTATTGATTATGTGACTGCTGACAAAACCAGAAGGATGCATTCTGAATTGAACACGGCTTTATTATTTGCTCAGATCCAGTTACAATTCATTAGTCAGTGCTGCACAGTGCAAAGGGGACAAGACTTAAAAAAAAAATCAAACAATTGGAATACTTTGCGATAGCCAATACCTGAAATCTGTTTACCAAAAATTTCACTTTCTAAAGGAAAAATGGTCCAAGAAGCAAGCAACAGCAGTAATGTCCGAGGGTTACTTTTGGTTTTTAAAAAGGTGGACGGACCCCACATATGAAAAGTAATTTAAAACTGCAACTTCCTACACACTTTCCCTGATTTGGATGTAAACCATATTTTAAACCATACCCATATGAATTTACTAAACTTGAGTTCTTTGAATCTACATTTTTAAAAACAAAATTATTATTTAAAAATTTAAAAACTCTTCACGCATGGCGACACCACCAAGAGTAAAATAGGGGCATAAAGCCACAGCTGACAATAAGCAATATTGTCTTTTTTAGGTTGTTTTTTATTTTTAAGATGAATTGTTTAAAACAACAAAGCAGATATTTTAGAAACAGCATAGAGGAAAAACTTAAAGTGATGTTAACAATTATGATTACATGTACAGTATGTTGAAACCTTGCAAGAATGTAGTAAAAAAAGATCATTAAAAATGCATCTGATGCAGCAAAAAAAAAAAATAAATACAATATTACAATATAACAACGGATGCTGTCAAATGCCTTTTTGAAGTCCATGAAATTCATGGAGAGTTCATGGTGATATTTGATACATTACCATGCTTGTCTTTAATTGGGGCGTTTGAGTTGATTTGCATTCCTGTCCATTGCCAATCATGTAGAGATTTCTGGAGTCTTCATAGCTTCATTTTTGGAGTCTTCAAAGCAGTCCACCACTCTGGACTGGTTGCAGGGTACACTTGCGCACACACTCACTGCTACACACACTACTGGGGATTAGGAAAAGACAATTAGCCTACTCTGCATGTCTTTGGATTTGCCCTGGATGTGTGAGGCCACAGAGATAACCACTACTGTTTAATTTCAACTCTAATATACTGTGATAGAAAACTAAAATTGTGATTGGCAAATCTGTCTGAATGTTTACAGATCTGACCATACACCAACACTCACTCACTCATTGTCTATAGTGCTTATCCTCCTAAAGCTGCTGCATTGTCACTCAGCCCCTCAAGGTCTACAGTCCCCTCCGTCAGCTTGTTCATTCTCCTCCAGTAGCTCCAAAAGGCCAGCCTTCAACTCTCTGACCCCAATCCTCCACAGCAGAGCTCTGGTTAAAGAGAAAAAGGGGAGTCTTGTAATGACAAAGATGATAAATTTAATTGAAATAAAATATATTAATAAGGCTAGTATATACCACCAGAGTTGTAATGATGTTTTAAAACTATGCATTGTTTCATATTCAAAAGGGTTTTATATTTTTAAGGGTTTCACTTTGTCATTCTCAGGAGTAACTACGCACATGTTTGAAGTGATGTTTTAAATTAACTAATTCGGTTTTCATACAGATAAGTGAACTAATATAACACTCGTAGATGAGCATTAGCAACTCTGAAGCAAAACTAGCACGGACATTTTTATATCCCTTAACTTCCCGAGTACTGAAGCGCCGCTACTCTTTAACCGTTAAACAATTTGGGGTTTTCTCAAAGTTTCGTTAGCTGAGCTCTCGCGTAGCCGTGTCTGCTGGTGTGGAGCAGGACACTGTTGCTGGGCAAAATGGGGAAAAAGATGGATATGGTTATGAATGCTTAGCTCCCTAGCTCCTGTACAGTGTATTCAACGTTACCTAAGCGTACCTCAGTAATGTCAGGGTGCCTCAGTATAACGCTAAGTTATATGTGTTGCTCAGTAAAAATGTAGCTTTTTGTTAAAAGTTAAATGTTAAACTTTTCTATTGTATAAATGCTACCATACCATACAAATTATATAAGTATAATATAATATAATAATAATATACTGTATTACTAATATAAGGAATGGGCTACATTTAATTACCCATGTTCAGTGAAAGCTGGTAAATAAAGCTTTCATCTATTACTTTCTACATATAAAAATACATATAAAATTGTAACAAAACTTTAAAAAAATATATATATATATCACAAATATTTAAATTATGATACTCACAGAATTATAATATTAATCAAATCAGCACTTAGGTATCATGATCATATTCAATGGTCGATGGTGATTCCTATTCATAGTACCTTTGTTGTAATGTAAGCCTTCTTCAGCTCACACACAGCTATGACATGCTCATTTACTCATTTAGTAAATTAGTTTTAAATAAAAAATATATAATTATTTAAAATAACATATAGATTATAACTATATGTCGTTTACATGAAATTTTATTTAAATTTAATTGGAGGCGTGAAATTGTATATTAGGTAGAATTGCTTACTCATAAGCGTGTATTAATAAATGTACATTTTCTGTTGAATTTTGAGATTAACTAATGATTTTTCTCAAGGTTGATTTTTTTTTTTTATGTAACTGCGTTTTCCATTTCAATTTCAATGTAGCATAGCTTCTCTTCCTGTGGGCTGATTGCGATGAAACAAAGCCTGTATGTTCCCTCAAGCTCTGCCAAATACATCTGTGAAATCCCATTAAAATTTCTTTGGTAGCGTTAACATGATGCTTGCACAAACAAACAGACAAACAAAAAAAATCCAAAAGACCACTTGAGTCCTATTACTCATCTTACATTCCCC
>JAAGKR010007935.1:0-33873 GCA_011419295.1 Clarias macrocephalus | reverse complement strand
AAAAAAAAAAAAGATTTGTTCTCCTGCTAATCCTTCAAATCATCTGGTATTGACACACTACTGCTTTAGCACCCTTTCAGTATGCCGTCACAGTCTGCTTTCAGCTGATTGATCCAGGAAAACATTCTTGGTCTTATTTAACACAGAATTTACTGGCAACAGCTACTGTACTGCTACTGTAATATGCATATTGCAGCAAAATCAAATCACTATTACAAGCTCTTGTTATGCTGCAGGAATTAATTACCATAAGAAACATAGCATTCGTTGAGTTGCCACTCCTGTAAATTACACACACTTTTCATCCGTTGATATTTAATTGAATATATCAATGATGTAAATGGCATTGGCAAAAATAAAGGATGCATGGAAATAAATAAAATGATGTGACGTTTGTGATAGGGGTTCAGTTCTGGTGTAATGTGACTTGCTAATGCAACTGAGCAATGCATATGGTACAAGAGCAGAGGGAGGATAATTTTATAAATTTTTATTCCACAGTAGAATCTTCAATACTGTGGCTATGTTGAGGCAGTTCCCATTCCCAAGAATGTGATGCTTTTTCCCATTCTTGAAATATTTGTTACTGTCAAAAAACTAGTCTAGTGTGTCATTGACATTGGAGTTCCTCCTACTCTGATCCACGGTGCTGTCTAGCAGATTCCACAGGTTATCTAAAATTAAAGAAAAGTGTAAAGATGTGGTTTGGACATGAACTTGGAACTGCCAGACAGGAGGTCTAGGGGAAGACCAAAGAGAAGATTTATGGATGCATTTATGGAGTCTTAAAACACAATGAGGGGTACACCCTGGACAGGTTGCCAATCTATCGCAGGGAACATAGTGCTTTTATCCAACTAAATATATTGGGTGAATCCATAATCACAGCTTGAAAACTTGAAAAATTAAACCTATTAGTGAATTGGCAAGTCACAAAATTATAGTGTTCTTTGTGGTAATCAAGGTTAATAGTGTAAATGGACTGCAATAATGACCACAGAAATAATCTCTTGCTAACTTAACTGGAATCCCCACTGAACATGATATTGAAACTAAACATCCATTTTAGATTTTTCTAATATTGATTGTGTACTTTCTTTGAAGGTGCACAGTAAAGCCTGGCAACAAAGGCATTAACTACTTTGACTCTTATATTGTTGCTCGGCTGCCAAATTGCCTTATTTTATTTTAACATATGATCATTGTATATCTAAACATTTGACACACTATATTGCATATAGTATTATATCATTATAGTATACTTGATACTTGAAGACCAGGTTCATCCACGTTAGGGTGTCGCAGGTCCTTCAGCCTTTTGTGGAGTTGGCAATTTCTAGCTAGTTGATACCAGTTTTTTCCAAATAACTTTTCCATTTTCTTCCATGTCCAGGAGACATCCTTGTGGTCATTTGAAGTCATAGGGCCACGAGAATATTGCTCGAGTTGTCCAACGGTTGTCGTCTTGTTGCACTACTTGCCCAACTTACCTGAGTTTCCGTTCTCTGGCATCTTTGTAGATGTCCTTAAACTTGGTTTGCTGTGAATGTCTTTGTTTCAGATTCTATTTCTTAGTTAGATCTTTAGTATTCGCTGTTTCCTTCGCTCTCTGTTATCTGTAGTATCTGTCTTCTTCCCTTTGTTCCTCTTATCATCCATGTTTCACAGGTGTAGTTTAGCACAGGTAGGATGGTGGAATTGAAAAGTTGGGTACAGGCCTTGACATGTTTAATTTTTGTGATGAATTGTTATATGCTCTTGAAGCTAATCCATGCTCCATTCTGTCATGTGCAGATATCATCATCGATTTTGTAGTTGTGGGTGACTGGTTTCCCCAGGTAAACGTATTTGTCAAAGATTGGCCTTTTATTGTGATTGTTCCACCGGCGCATCAGTTTGTCTTCATTGCCTGCGTCTTAGTCCTGTTAATTCACAGGCCAATTTTTGCACTAGCATTGTTAAGTTCTTTAAACATCAACACAGCAGTCTGTACGTTGTAGGCAAACAGGACAACGTCATCATAACTCTCCATCAATCCGGATGCCTTGGTTGTCCCAAACCAGTGTTCGGAAGACATCTTCCAGTGTGAACTTCAAAAGTTGTAGCAAGATTAGTGTCACCCTGTTGAACTCCTTAGATTCCAGTTTGAATGTAGAACAGCTGAATTGTTTTGTACAGCCAGTGCTGATATTGTAGTATTCAAATGTACTTCTTTGGGACGTTCTGTCGGATGAGCGCATTTATTTAGATTGATAATGAGATAAATTGAACGCTTTTTGTGGTCAATGAAGATCATGCAAAGTGGAAATTTGCATTTTCGACTTCTTTCAAGTACTTGGTTGACAACCTGTAAATTGGCCATCATAGAGAATCTGCTTCGAAGGCCAGGCTGTTCAGGTGGCTGTTCTTTGTCAAGTCATTTTGTCATCTGATTGAGGAGAACTGTAGTGAATGCCTTGTAGATGGTTGATAGTAGGGTAGTCGGTAGTTATTCAGATCTTTGCCTTTTTTTGGTATCATGACAGACGTTGAAGAGCCAGGCAAGGGCTTTCCAGAGGGTGTTCCAGCCTGCCATCAGCACTTTGTTTGTTATAGTTCGTGTTTGTAGTTTTTGAGACTTTTTACAGCGTTGTAAACTTTAGATGGAATAATGCCAGGAATATCTTCATCTTCTCGGTTGTCAACCTGTAGCGGAATCATTATCTAGGAGGCGATCATGTTGGTGTAGAACTCCATTTCTTTCTGTTTAGTGAGTCATGTTCCGTCTTCATCTTTCAGCACTGTCAAGGGTGCAGTTTGCTATTGGAGTTGTCATTGGGATTTCTTTAGGCTCCCCCTTCTTTCGGTCAGCTTCAGAAGTTTGTTGGGTCAAAAGAGAAAAATATGAAATTGTATTATAAAGCTATATTATCACAATGACAAAGATTAACAATATCAATGATGTTGTTTGTGAAATGGCAACTGTCCATCCATCAAAAGGGTACTTTTACATATGTCTTGCCATCAGGTGGCAGGTGCTTAATAAGAATATAACAGATGTACATAAATATATCTAAGTGTTTGGAGAAAAGCTAAAGTTCTAAATAATAATTGATGATGCTTATTCTTAGATTAGAGTGTGTGGCTATTCTGTATGTTAATTTTCGGTTCAGAATTAAGCGAATTATAATCGATTTTGTAGAGAAGTCTGCATCTCAATCCAGCCCATTGTGTCAGACTTTGACCGCTCCAATATGGCGGGAACGTAGGCGCATAGTGACGGCGAGCGGAATGTATGACCAGTTACACAAAGAAACATGACGCGGCGTTGCGTCTGTTGCACGAGGCCAAGCGCGTGCACGATGCGCGCGTGTGCATTTCTGCGCATGTGCGTTTAAGCTTCTCGCGTCAAAGTCGCCACTGTGGAATTTACCGTAAACAAGCACATATCAAGAAACGGAAGGTAAGAACGTGATGGAAGACGATTTGTAAATGTTTGTTGCCTGGTTACAGTGGTTATGTGTGTATAGGTTCGTATTTTTTTCACGTTGTTTTATGTGCCCGTGATCTACAAGAGGCTAAATGACGACGTTAATTAATGTCAGTAATGTCAAATGCAGTACAACGCAGAGGTAACACAACTAACATATTTGTTTATTATTTGCAACACAAAATGGGAGAAATAGCGAATCCCTAAAAGCGCAGTAGGTTATTTAAATTATTAAACAGCGTAGCATAAACACCTCTAGCCTCATTTCTGCTGTGCTAAACTGCTAATGTTATGATTTTAATCTTTATTTTAGTGTGACTTCAAGATAAGGGTCATATTTACTTTGCTTTGCATTTATTCTATATCCCGCCATCATTCTGCAACCTTGGTCAGAAATCTCCATTTCTGACCTGAAATATTGCATAATTATGTGAGTTATAATACATTATATAATGAAAATATTGTATGAAATTGCATCCAATAGTTATTTACCAAAATCTACCTTACAATCTTTGCATGTTTCTATGTACAGTACATTGCCAGTCAAAAGTCTGGACACACCTCCTGATTCCATGGCCTTTGCTGACTTTTGTTTCTTTCTACATTGTAAAACTATGCTGAAGGTATAAACAGTATGCAATAATCTCCTTTGAACAGTTGATATCGAGGTGTGTCTGCTGGTAACTCTAAATGATTTTTTTTCTGCAGTAGAGGTAAGTTTTGGTCTTGCTTCCCTGAGAAGGTCTTCATGAGAGCCAGTTTTTTGACAATCCTGTTCTTGCAAGAACTATTTCGGAACAGCTGACCTTTGTGTCTTCATGACTGTTGTTGCTGATACATATACAATACAGTAACAAATACAGTAGGGGTGCTCCGATCAGTGTTTTTAGGGGCCGATCTCCGATCACAGAAATTTAAAATTGGCCAATTCAGGAAGTATCATTAGTTATTAAAGTATCATTAATATACAACTCGTATTTATTGGAAGGCAACATACTGTATGCAACATATTCAATTCTCTTATTATTTCATGTAGATTATAACGAAACTGAAACCAGTAAAATAGCCTCTGCCCAACTAAATAGCAAAAGTTTTCCATTACTTAACTAGAATGTGAATAAAAAATGTTACTGTCACTAAAATGTGACTGTCTCTTCTATAGTCATTCATTAAAACATGCAGCAGATGTAGCAAAGGTGCGTCAATGGAAATTCTGTTGAAGTTCAATGGAAATTGAATTTCTGCATCACACACATCAGTCAGTTTGCATTTGTGAGCCAATCATGGCTACTTATTAGTAAGCAGTGAAGGCAGGCATGTCTTTATAAATAATTTTTATTTAAATATTTATATATTAAAAAAAAAAAAAAGGTCTGTTGTTCTTATCATCCAGAATGTGTGCAGCCATGTTGAATAGCCCCTCACTGTCATCTGGTATGCATGGCATGCATGGAGCTACTGTATAAGATAAGCCCGGGCTGCTTTGGTCAGAGATGGAATCTCTCTTTATTTCTCTCTTCGTTATTATTTTTGTGATATTTTTTTAGCCTTCCTACTTTTTGCAGAGTAGGGCTGACACAGGTGGTTGAGTGAGCATCAAAATACAAGATTTAGCTGCTGCTTTTGTGGATAACTTTTCATACTCAAATTATTCACACTGTTGTTCTGCTTTAGAAACATTGGATGGCATTTTGATGTGACTGTAGACTTATCTATTTTGCGTCATCACAATCGGGTAATGTGATCGGTCAGTTGAGAGACAACCAATCAGTAAAAATTAAGTGATTATCGTTAAGCACTCTTCACATCCAGTTGTATTAAAATGTAGAAATAAAACCCAAACTTGTGTCCAGACTTTTGACTGGTATCGTATATTAGGTCACACTCTTACAAATAACTTTGTAAGTGGAAGGTGCTTTTTATGCTTCTTTAGTGCTACCATCAGAGGGACATAAAGATTTTGCACATTTGTCCTGGTGTTAGACTCTAAACTTGTATAAGCATTTTACAAACAATTTAAGGTACATTATTGGACCTTTAGGACCAAGTATAATCATGGTAAAAGATGCATGCACAATGTACGCAGCATGAACGCTTCATAGTCCCATTCCACCGACAAGGAAAATTCAGCTTGGTACCTTTATGTCTGGGAGAATACAAGAAATGTTTATGAAACATGTAAGATAATATAAAAATATATATACTTCATACATGTTCCAAAAATAAACACCAATCTAAAAATTGTGATTGAGGCGATCAAATTGAAATGATAATTTCATCTAAAGTAGGAAAAACTTCCATATTCAGTTTTGAGTGTTTTTTTGTATACACATTTGTTTTGTGTCACATTATAACAATTATAAGATTATAAATTTAAGATTGTGTAAAAAAAAAAAATCTGTTGTGTCTGTGATATTTTAAAGCCACACATAAGTTCTCTTGTGAAAACAATGTTATGATTAATTTTATGGCATTTTACAGATATTCACTGATGACCTGTGTTTTAACAGTCAATTTGTCTGTTTTTTTTATTTCTCTTATAAATGTAGTTATGGGCAAGTCAATCTTCTCTTTGCTGAAAGACAAAAGTGAAGGTGAGGAGAAACTAACATCTGATGACCCTGACTCTCAGACGGTAGAGGAGGATAAGAATGCTATATCGCAGTTCCCTTATGTTGAGTTCACAGGCAAGGACAGCGTCACCTGTCCCACTTGTCAAGGAACAGGACGAATACCAAGAGGTAAAAAAAAAACAAAGTGTCATTAATATTTGCTTTCTGTTAACCAGAAAACCTAATAATAGTAAAGGAACATTTTTTTATACTCTATTAATCTTAGTCATATTTCTAAGATTTTAGTAGCTAATTCCGGTCCTTAAGTTGTATTAAGGTGCTTGTTTTATACACAGCTGTGGCCAAAAGTATTATGATAACATGTCCCATGAGTTATAGTTTATAGTGCCATGTCACTAATTAGTTCTCACCCAACTGGTGATATTGCTAATTATAATTATCTGGTTTAGTTAAAGGATGGAACAAATATTTGACAGAACTTTTACTTTCTGAGACTGGGGTGTCACCTCTGCCCAATATGGCTAAAATTACAGAATCCTCAAGTGAATTGCAAACTTCTGTGACAAATTTCTGCATGTGATCTTTATGAAGCAATCAATCAGGCATGGATTGAACAAGTGACACCAGAGTATTGCAGATGCCCAACTGCATCCAGCAAGTTTTGAAGAATAAATGACTTCATACTAAATATTAATTGTTTTAGAGCAATTTCATTGCGTCAAATAGCAATTTGATATATTATTAACAATATAATTTTTATTATCTTGATTATCACTATTTAAAAAATTTGAGAATGTCATTAAAACATTGAATTTCACTTTTATTTTAATACTTTTGACCATTCCTGTAGTAGATGTAGTGTAACAATACCTACTGTATATCCAAATTTTGGAACCATACGGGTAAAAGACATTTGTGTACATCAGCAGCCAATTGTCAATGCTCACATGGTACTGTAGCACCATAGTTTGCTTTGGATCTCAAGTTTCTTAACAGCCTTTTGTGTTAAAAATTTTAGTATGGTGCAGTGTAACGCTAGCTCTTAATATCCCATGAGCTCGGTCAGTGACGAATAGAGATGGTTTAAGCACATCCAAATTAGCTGATGGTTTACATTCTCTCTTTCTCAGAGCAAGAAAATCAGCTTGTTGCGCTGATACCATATAGTGACCAAAGACTGAGGCCAAGACGAACGTATGTTTCACAAGGACACTTAGAGTTTGTAGATCGATTTTTCAAGAATCTAAAGGAAACTAAGTCTATCAGCTGAAATTGTCATTCCTCATACTTTTTTGTAGAATATTATGCACAGCAATTCACTTTCATGTTTTTGAATCATATTTCTTTATATGACATGATTTATAATTAAAAGATATGACCGCATGCCAACTTAGCTTCTCTCTCTCTCTCTCTCTCTCTCTTCTCTCTCTCTCTCTCTCTCTCTCTCTGTAATTAACAAACCTGTGTTTTTACAGTAAACTGTATGTGAGCTTGTCAGTGGTGCTGTGTCTCCTGCTTTGTGGCCTGGCTGTGTTTTTCCTCTTCCCCCGCACCATTGATGTCGCCTATGTCGGAGTGAAATCTACGCATGTCAATTTTGATACACGGCAACGGATCGTCTATCTCAACATTACAGTGAGATCTTTTGTTTGTTCTGTTGCATTGATTGATTTAATCAATCTCTTAGTCTGTAACTGAAGCTGTGCTGTACTGTGTAACAGGCACCTGGAAGGCTATTGAGTAGCCATTTTTAAAGTTTCATTACACAAGCGTTAGCATTTAATAACATATCTACTAGATAATATATAATTATATCATACATGAATGGCATTTATTATTATTTGCACGATATTGTAAGATGTAAATGTCAGTGTAAATTAACGTGTAACTATTATATTATACCCTAGTATGAACTAAACAAAATTAATGGCCCTGCTGTTTTGTTTATATGGATTTTTTTTTCCTGTTATGTAACTATGTAAACAGTAAATATGCTATGAGCACTCATTTGGTGTTATTGAAGAAAACCTTGCACAACTATTGAAAATCTAACAGCAATATTACTTAGTGTCCTTTAAAAATATCCTACAAGGCCATTATTCTCATGTATTTACTATAGATATCTAAATGCTACATAAATTGTAATAAACATTGTAAAATGGTAGTTAGTTTTATCAGTTGCACTCTTGTCATTATCAAAACACCAATTAAGGGAATATCTTTTAAAAGAATGGTGTTCATTGCACAAGTAGTGTTTCCATAAACTTGTACAATCTTTGGCAAGATGCATTGCAGATATTCTGGAGGTTTGTGATGACCTAACACCTTAGTAATGCATTCAATGTTGTTTATTTCCCTTTTTTTATTTTTCATCCATCTGAGGAGATGTTGTACTCTTTTGAGGTTACAAGTGGGAGTGAAATTTTGAGCTATTTGGAATTATGTAATAATCAAGCTAATTGTTATCTCATTTCAGAACACTCTCAACATTACTAATAACAACTACTATCCAGTACAAGTGGCAAACATCACAGCACAGGTGCAGTTCTATAAGACAGTGATTGGAAAGTCAGTTGTGAGCAATGTGACAAGCATAATGCCCCTGGATATGCAGCAGGTGCGTAAGTTCTTGATTTAAGCCATGCTTTCAGTTTTAACTTCCGCACTAGGTTTACTTTCACCTCCACATGCAAGTATGACTAGCTAAAAAAAAAAAAAAAGCCTCTTTATCGTATTGTTTAACCCTTGAAAACTCTTGTTACTCAGTTATTCATATTAAAGCATTATGAGATGAGATGACACAGGTTTAAAAGATAAAATACCTAAGTGAAAAAGGGTGAAAGGTACAGTATGTGAAGGATTAACTCACTCACTCACTCATCATCATTACCGCTTAATCCTGTATTCAGGATCGCGGGGAGCCTGGAGCCTATCCCAGGATACACCCTGGACAGGCAGGATACACCCTGGACTGGGTGCTAATCCATCGCAGGGCACACAGACATGCACACACTCACACAGCTTAAACTGAAATGTAAGAAAATGGTACAAATCTCACCCTCTGAGAGTTTTCCCAAGCCCCTACACATATTATAACTACTAGGACAGAGTGTCTTATAATTGACATTACTTCTGAATTTAAGAGATTATATCACTCATCCAGGTCAGTGCTCCAGGTTATGGATGTTTTCTCTGCTGGTGGCTACAATAATTGCGTCAGTGTGTTTGTGTGTGTGTTAGTCATTACCGTAGCTTAAGGAGTGCCTTTATACTGTATGTTGTTTTCCTGTTCTAAGTGAGTCACCAGCTCCATCATGATAAAAGTATAACAATGGAATGAGCCAGTAACCAGCTGTGAGCCAGCAACGAATCTACTGCTGGATTTAAAGGAATACATACACTACATTTCTAGTATAGTGTATTTTGGCATATACTATATCTCTGATAGGGTTTACATTTTGAATACTGAAAGCCATGAAGTATGTGTTGTTAGCTTTTACAGCAATGATGTGACCTTTTGCGTTTCCTTACACTAATCAGTGCTGGGTAAACACTGTAAGCAGCCCTGACTGCACTAACTGTTTTTACCTGTTTAGGTCGATTTCTCTGTCTTCACAGTCATAGCCAATGAGATGAGCTACATCTAGTAAGTATTTGGAGCTGGGAAATAATGTTTCCTGATAAGAATTTTTATTTTTATTTTCCTTTTTTTTTTAGATGGATATTATATGAATTAACATTTGTTTTTACCTTTTTACATTTCAGTGACTTTTGTACCATGGAGACAATAAAAGTGCATAACATCGTGGTCATCATGCAGTAAGTAATACTATATTGCTATAAATTGTGTAACTGCAGCGCATTCGCAACTGGTCATTCTCAATCTTTATACCAAAGTGCAACTGAATGCATAAATCTTATGTCTCAGAATGTGTTGAGTCATTTTTTGTATAATGTAACATAGTGGTTTCAGTTACAGGGCAGATTAAACATTTGTATTAATACACTTTTTCTAATACTTTGTCATTCCTGTAGTTACAAATTACTCAGAGATGTGTATGTTGGACACTCAAATCTCTGTGTAATTTGTCACTACAGAAATGACAATGTATTGCTACTACTGCCTTGCTACTACGAGGGTTAACTAAAAAAATATATACTCAAGACATAAAATGCTGAGGTTTTCTGTGGTTTTCTGTAAAGAGAAATGTATACACTGCCTGGCCAACAAAACAGTTGTTTAATCTAATACTTAGTTTAACCACCTTGTGCCTTGATTACGGCATGCAATGAGATGATTCCTCGTCTTTCACAGTTTTTGGAATTGCTCGTGCCATCAGGGAGGAAACAATATCAATTCAGTAAATCCAGGTCATCAGTTGACTTCATTTTATTCCAGTGTAATGTTGCTAAGCTTACTTGAGATCTAACCAACTAAAGTAATCCCAGATCATAACACTGCCTCCAGAGAAATGTACAGTGGCCACTATGCATGAAGGGTTCATCACTTCATACACCTCCTTTCTTACCCTGGTGTTGGTTTGGACTAATCAGGCCACATTATCTCTTTCTATTGCTTCAGGTCCAATGTTTATGCGGTCTAGGAAACTGAAGTATTCTTTTCAATTAGCTTTACTGACATGTGGTTCAACTTTTGCAAAGTTGACAGTTTAGCACTGTCCTTTCAAATTATAATAATAATATGTTTGACTGTTGAACAAAATTCCCATTCATGCAAGCCAATCAATTGTACCCTTCTGGAACAGCATGTTATTTATTTAAATAAATTTAAATATTTATTTTATATTCAGGCACTGAATGATGTTCAGGAAATGAATCTTGAAAATGGAAAGCTGGTGTTTTTGACTTATTGTCAACAGAAAAAGAGAAGTTGGTAAGGGGAATTGAAATTGTATAAAATTACTTTTATACCGAAAGTTTAAACAAAAGTAAAAACGTTTTTCACAGACATTTCTCAACAAAAGATGTAACTATAAATGGACAAAAACATGCCTTTCTATAATTGATAAAAAAGATACAAATGATAAAAAGATACAAATGGGGGAATTTTTTTTTCTATTTTCAAACCTTGCTGTCCCTAAGGTTTGCTGGAATCAGTCACCCCTGTATCAGTCTGTATAAAGGAGGTAAGAGTTTGTAGGTATAAAAAAAGAAGAAGGAAATTATAATGCAGTTTGTAGTTTCATCATGACACATCTCAGATACACAATGCCTTTATGAGTCAGTATGAGTACAGTATGTAGTATGATAGTCAAATGTTTAATTTTTATGATGTACATTTTTACAAATACATGGGTCAAATATGTTCATACCAATGTCTAATTACCCCAAAGCATACTACAGTCTATGAAGATTGGTGTTCATATAGATAACGTTTAGACCATATCATGTTAACCTTTGTGCTGCAATACAGTTTATTTCATACCTACACTTTTGATGTCGTCTTTGTTTCTCAGGATGACTGTCACCACAGTGTACTTTGGCCACGCTGAACAGATCTCTCAGGAGAGTTACTTGTACGTGGACTGCGGCACAAACACCACCAATTCCAATGGACACATGACAGTGATACATTGACCACTTACACCTTAAACCAATGCAGGCATGCGCCATTTCCACACTGAAGTATATCAGAGATTCTTCCTGTTATGTTTTAATTGCCGTGCATGGTCATGTCAGGAAGATGGCAAAGCCTCAGACAGAATTTATGGATGATTTTTTTTGTAGATAGATGCACATTAGAAGACATTATTTGACATATGATTGCAAATTTGCCGGTCGAGTGTGGTCTTGCATCGTTGAATACCTCAGTTTGTTCAGGAGGAGTTTGTGATGTAAAAGGAACACACCACATGTTAGCTTCACTGACTGCAATCACATGAAGCTAGGTTTTGTAAGTTTTATAAACCACTGGCATTTTGTTCCATTTTACTTACAAAGCAGAAGAAGGAAAGATGGGAGGAAAAATATTTTCTGTATAGACATTCATGTCTTGACAGTGACTTTTTATGTATATAAACTTTACACTTTTTATACCCGTTATGAAGTATTTATTTAATGGTAAAATGGTAAATTTATAAACGTGTCATTAATATTTGTGTGGTCTGGGTCTGTTTGATACACTAACCAAATATAAAAAAACTAATAAAAAATATAATTCGATACTGTAAATATTGTCATGAAAATGTGCAATATATATTATTGTGTGAAGCTGGATTTTTTTTATTAATCATTAAGGATATTCTTTTTTCTTTTAATTATTTTACCACTTTAAAAGAAATCTAAGAAAAAAATTACAACTTCACAAATCTGACTAAAAGATCCTAAAAGATATTAAAAAACTTATTTTTGAGATGTGTTTTTGTTTGTTCTGTATTAATTGATGAAAAATTAAACAAATGTTCCACTTCAGAAATTCTTTTTTTGTTATTGTTGTTGAGGTTTGATGATGATGATTGATGATGATGATAATAATAATAATAATAATAATAATAATAATAATAATAATATAATTTTTTAAAGCTGTTAATGTTTCCTGTTTTCTGCTTTTGTTTCATCACATTGAATTTTGACTGAGAAAGCATTGCAGGTGAAAACTGAACAGAAAAGAACCTGCAATGCTTGTTAGTTATGTTCATGGGAGTTGGTTTTGGGTTTGCTAGTTTGCAATGTTAAATAGTACATCAAAACAGTGCAACAGACCACAACAGACAATGTACCAAACCAACAGTGAAACAGCATCAGGCTGTGCAGTAACTAGAATAGTTGGGACATCGGTATAGACAATAGACATTGCAGGTTTGAGGTATAACAGAACTGTAGTGGGAGCACTTAAATATTTTACAGTTTTATGCAGTAGGTTTTAACTTTGGGGTCACTCACTTACTCATCGTCTATACTGCTTTATCCTGTATTCAGGGTTATGGGGGGCCTGGAGCTCATCCCAAGAGACGTAGGGAACGAGCCGTGGTACACCCCGGATAGGGTGCCAATCAATTGCAAAACACACATACTGTACATACTCACAAACTACAGGAAATTTGGGAGCGCCAATTACAGAGACAGGAATCGATCCCGGACCCTCGAAGTGCAAGGTGACAGTGCTAACCTCTACACCACTGTGCCGTCTACGTTTGGGATAATGTGGAATATTACAGATAATGTAATAGTATACAGTAGTGTGTTTTGTATGTATGTATATAACAAACCCCCTTATACACACTTGTCCCCTATTCAGCTCTAAAAATGTATCATTTTCCTACCTGTAATTGAGTGAAGTAATTGGTCCCAAAAAGAGCTAATCGCTGTTCCACTAGAGGGCAGACTATAGCTGCTGACAAAATGCACTAATGATCAGTAGCCTATCTGATTAGTAAGCTAATCTTTTATGATGTATCTTTTCATAATTACTGAATTAGGTATTCTCACAGGATTTTCAGAGTAATTACCATTGCTAAAAATGATATGGATGGTTTTATTTTGATTCAAAACATGAAATCCAGTTAAATGGGAAAGTTTATATACTTTCTGCATGATTCCTTCTGTTGCAATGCTGCTACATAGATTGATGTTGAGTGATAAAATCTCTTTTTTAAAATTGATAACAGTGGGAAGAAAAAGAAAAATATATATAGTTGCAAGCAACGATGACGGGTCCAAGCATCCTGTGCCATCACCACCCCAGGGGCACCGCACAACCTGTGTGTTATTTGAGCATGTTACGACCTCGAAAAAGCCATTGCCAACCAGTTGCACCGCACAACTTGCACACATCACACACTATACAGGGCTAAAGTCAGTTTGGCCCCTAAATATTTGTTGAGTGCTTAGTGTGTGTGTGAGGGTTAATGTGTGAGGGTTAGTGTGTGTGAGATGCACGGAGAGGGGTGTGTGACGTGTGCATGTGTCAGTCTGTGTGTGACGAGTAAATGTGTGGATGTGAGTCTGTGTTAACATGACATGTGTGATGTGTGTGAGACATGTGATTTGTTAGTGCGTGTGTGTCATGAGAGAGGTGCATGTGTGTGTGTGTGTGTGTGTGTGTTAACATTTGTAATGTGTGTTTGTGTGTGTGTGTGAGAGATGTGTTTGTGTGTGTGAGTGTTAACATTTGTGATGGTTGTGTGTTCAATAGGCCGCAGATGCTGGAAGAATAGCATCATGCTATGATGATGTCACTCAATCCTTAGGAAATAAGAGGACCCGTGCACCTATAGTGCTTGGGCCCTAAAAAACCTGCACAGTACAAATATATATATATATTTTTTACTAAATGCTTTTTAGAAGCATGCATATATGTCACATGCCCACTAGGTCGCGCCATTTCTTCCTTTTAAAACCTAAGCTTTAATTTTCTATTTGTGTGAATATGCTGCTGCATACTCAATTAACAAATGCACATTTTCTCTAAATTCATTGATCACTCTGGAGTCAGTATAAAATGCATGTGTTAGTGAACTATCTAAAGTGTTTATTTAAAAGTATTTACACCCCAGACAGTGAGGAAGAGGTCTCTTGAGCGAACAGCTATGGCATCTGTTAATGCTGTTAGAGAAATCTCTTGCTTTCTTTTTCACTTGCAAGAAAGATGCCTGCTTTGATTCCTGTAAGAACACCTGAAACAACAGCCAGCCTTCATAACCCAGGAAAAGGAAATAAGCAAAAGTAAAATATAACTTTTCTACTTATTTGTTAGGAAAAATGTCAAATATATGACATCTGCATACAGAGAGGTTTGACTGAACAACAAATAATGAACATACCATAAGTATTGTTATTGTTATTATATTTCATTTAACATGTTTTTCCTTGTGTTTTTTTGGAGAAAGAAATCCATCAACTGTTGTCTGAAAACATTGCGATGTACTCCTTGTGAGGAGGGGGAGCATTTGGTGCACATCTGGAAAAACCATTTCCTTACATCTGGGAATGTGATATTTTACAAATACACCATGAAAGTTTCATGAGAGCTTGTAACGATGTTTGTGGACTAGAGCTCATAGAGATTGTGCATACTTTATTATTGTTCGTTTATGAGATTCTGTGTGTGGGTAATTGAACTGGAATTTTATTAAGATTCTTTTTAACCAAAGTGATTACTACAAATTTATATTCATAATTTTGTGATGAAATGCTTGTCTTTAAAAAACAAAAATCTTATGCCATACTGACACGTCATTTAGGAACCAGACTGGAGTTAAAATTTTGGGTAAAAGTTGCATTTCAATTAAAAGCTTAGAAATGATCACTTTCTAGTGATTTCAAATTTCTAGTGGTTTCAAATTCTTTATAAAATGCAAAAGTAAAACAGTCCGGCAGTAATACCTGTAACATTTAGCCAAGGTCATAAACACATTTGTAAAATATAGTGCAGAGAGATCACACTCTCCACTTTTTTTATTCTTTGTCATATTCGCTCTTCTCTATATCTCAGTGTAATTCCTCGTTTCTCCTGCAGGTGTGCTGTAGAGCAGGGTATCACATCCAGAGAGCTGGACATCATTCCCAGACCTTCATTCTTGCCTGTTGCTTGTGTGTGTGTGAGTGTATGTGGACCTGAGAATGGCAGTGTTTAGTCGATCATCTTCACTGCTCTGGACCTATCTCTGTATGGCCACGCTGGCTCTGCTGGCTGGTGTGTGTTTGGGAGGATCTGACTCACCCCGTGGCGTCTCTTTACCTTTTGTGTTTGACCTGAATGCAGTGTGTGATCCACCATGCAAACATGCTGGGATCTGTATACGAAACAGCACATGCTTGTGTTCAAAAGGCTACGAGGGAGAGACCTGCCAGTATGGTGATGTTTCCAGTTTTTACTCATTTATATAAGTGTGGGATGCTGTGGGAAATATGTGTATGTGTGTATGAGAGAGAGAGGTTTTGGCTGCAGGACAGTTTTCATTTTGGCTATGTAATACTTTAAACAGAATATTTGATTTCATTTTCTGCATGTTGAAACAATTAACTGATTTATAAACTGAAGACATGAAATATGATTGTTGATTTTAGCTAACTGTGACCCAAAGTGTAAAAATGGAGGTGAATGTCTCCGACCTGGAAAGTGCAGATGTCCTCCAGGATTTGGTGGGAAATACTGCGAAAAAGGTATTTTGACTGAACCTTTGGGAAAATGAAATGTTTTTTGAGATTTCACATTTACAAGAGAAATAAGAAATAACTATAACAAAGGACTTTGAATAAGATTCACTGAAGGTGCAACTGGAGAAATAAAGTGAAAGATATTTGAATAAATGGGTAAGATTGGAGTATCTGTCTTTACCAGTGGCATGCGGTGATGGCTGCTGGAATGGTGGAGAATGCATCGCAGTGAACGGACAAGCCAAGTGCATATGTCCCTCCAGCTGGACTGGATCCAAATGTCAAGAAGGTTTGTTGGTTTTATTTTCCAGGAAATAATGCTAAGTAGGAAGGAGATAAGATTAGATTGAGAAAATGAAGGATTTCATTAATGTGCTATTTGCCGCTCTAATTCCATCTTATAATTAAAACGATAAAACGTTTTCCTAACTTGTAAATCATCACTGGAATTTGATTGAAAAAACATTTTTTATAAGGCAGCTTTAATTTTCAGATCTTAGATTTTTCACCAATCCTTGTTTAGAGTTATCATTAAATAAATGGTAAGCATTTAAATGTAATTTATTGTAAATAATTGCAGATTTAGAGCCAACTGATGATCACAAAGTTTCCCAAAAGAAATTGTAAATAAAAAGTACAGTATGAGAACGTGTGTATGTGTATGCTTTATGACTGAATGCCATTTTGACTGTGTGTGTGAGCTGGTTCTGTTTCTACAGCAATCTGTCCTCAGGGCTGCCACAATGGAGGCAGCTGTGTGGCTCCTGGAATCTGCAGCTGTCCAGAGGGATGGCTCGGGGGAGCCTGTCACATCGGTGAGCCAAACCACACACACACACACACACACACACACACACACACACACACACACACACACACACACACACACACACATAATGAGCTCATATATATTACATTGACTCATATTGACTGCTCATGGCACAATATTATATATTACATCCATATCAACATACTGTATATATTGTGGTTGTGATGCAATTGATGAAATATTTCAACATGCAACAGGTACATACTTCAATCTCTAATTACTCTAATTGACTGTACTATTAATGGGAACTTTAATATATCAGTCAGACTTTGTCAGCGTTGTCTCCTTTCTTTAATCTTTTATATATGTAATAGTGATCTCAGACGAAACACTATGTGTGCCTCTATCTCTACAGCTGTGTGCAAGAAACCGTGTATGAATGGTGGGAAATGTTTTTCTCCAGACAAATGTCGTTGTCGCAGTCTGTTCTCTGGCCCTCAGTGTGAAGACAGAAAGAAACTTTTCTGATCTCAGCACTTACACTCCCTCAGAGCCGGAGAGTTGGCCACATGGTGCTATTCATTTAACTTTGTTCATTTACTTGTATTTTTGCCTTTGTACGCAAATTTGTTACATTATTCTGTATGTGTACTGTGTGTTTTTATGATATTAAATGAATAAAAAAACAAGTTTGTTTGTATTTGAGCTTGATTACTTGGGGGTGGTTTTTAGATAATGTATTTTATATTTAAAAAGATGAATTAGGCTCATCTTTTGTCAGAAATCACACTGCCAATATATGTATGTATATACAGTACAGACCAAAAGTTTGGACACGCCTTCTCATTCAAAGAGTTTGAATTTGTATTATGGCAAGAAAAAAGCAGCTAAGTAAAGAAAAACGAGTGGCCATCATTACTTTAAGAAATGAAGGTCAGTCAGTCCGAAAAACTGGGAAAACTTTAAAAGTGTCCCCAAGTGCAGTCACAAGAACCATCAAGTGCTACAAAGAAACTGGCTCACATGCGGACCGCCCCAGGAAAGGAAGACCAAGAGTCACCTCTGCTGCGGAGGATAAGTTCATCCGAGTCACCAGCCTCAGAAATCGCAGGTTACCAGCAGCTCAGATCAGAGAGCAGGTCGATGCCACACAGAGTTCTAGCAGCAGACACGTCTCTAGAACAACTGTTAAGAGGAGACTGTGTGAATCAGGCCTTCATGTTGGAATATCTGCTAGGAAACCACTGCTAAGGACAGGCAACAAGCAGAAGAGACTCGTTTGGGCTAAAGAACACAATAAAGAACACAATAAAGAAAACTCTTTGAATGAGAAGGTGTGTCCAAACTTTTGGTTATTATTATTATTTTTTTGCTACTGTTACAATGCCTGTGAGTGTGACATGCCACATAAAATGACATAAAAGTTGATGATGATGCTGCCTACTGCTGCCTACTGTTGTTGTTTGGTGGCGCTTGGCATCCAGTTGCATGACTGCCATTAGTATAGAAGACTTGCTACCTACTGTTACATGACAGTATGAGATAAAAGCTGAAGATGATGCTACCTACGTAAACTACACTGAGGAACTCGACTGTGACATGCCTGTGACATACCGGTGTAAACACCAGCAAACACACAGTCAACATCCACTCCCCACTATGGATTTCTGTTATACTGTATATAGATTATTGAGTATTTACTGAATTAATCACAATTTGATGTTGTAATATCCTGCAAGTCAGACGATTTTGATCATCCTTATTATTTCTTTTGTTTAAATCTCAAAGTTTATTTGAACAGATACACTTGTGGTACATACTGTTTATTACAGAATATATTTCTTAGAACATAAACTTATGGTATGTATTCTATTTATTTAGCAGCTTTATCCTGCCTTCAGTTACACCACACTGAAAGTGATTCAGATCTGAGATTGGACATGTGTTCAGAATCACAATCAGAATCAATTTTCTTTGGCCAAGTATGTTGACACACAAGGAATTCGATCCCGGCTGTTCGCGACTGTTAAAGTACAGACCTACATAACAACACTGCATTTGTTATAGATAAAGCCACTATACACAGTAAGTACAGATCATTCCATAACTATACAGATTAAATAAAGACCATAAAAATTTTCTAACAGTATCTAACAGATCTGCCCTACATAAAATGAGTGTGCAAGTAACCATAGTGTGCATCACATATACTATAAGTAGCACAAATAACATTAATGTACTGTAGGATGTGATAACTGTGGATATTGGTGCTTTTATGCAATACACAGTACAAGATGTTTAAGTAGTGCAAATAACAGTAATGTATAGTAGGGAGTAAGAAGTCTGTAGAAAGCATGTTGCGGATTTCAGATAATCAAGTACAACTGTTAATGATTGTTACTGTGCCTTGCAGTTTGGCACAGTATTTGGCTCAGTTTTACTTATTCAATAAATCTTTTGTATGTCTTTATTTTTTCTATAAATATAAGTCATTAAACTGTAATAAATTAAACATAAAACTTACCAGTATTTGTTGAAATTAGAAGTTATATACAGTAGGAAGTATATCTTTTTCTTTCAAATTCCTCCACTGGGGGTCACCACAGCAGATCATATGTGATGTGGCACGGGTTTACCCTGATTGCCCTTCCTGATGCAAATCTCCCACTCTTATCCAACCTTTGGATTAGTATTTAGCGGTTATCATGTAACTGATAACAGCTACATAAATGATAATTTGTGTGAATATTCATTAACATTATAGGTAACTAAAATTATTAAAATCATTATTTATTAAAAATAAAAACTCAACATAGAAAAAATTGCTAAATCTCTGTTATTACATACCTACTTGATGGATTATAATTCTATAATAGCATGGCATGGCATGCTATTATATATTTTTTTACTTATCCAACACCTTTATATATATATAACTTTAGGACTACAAATGTACATTAACATTTATTGTATTCCAATATAAAATACATATACATCAAATAAACTTAAAACAATTGTTTTACAAAATTCACTGTAAAATAATAATAAAAGAAATGTATAAATTTCTTTTAGAAATGTACCTCTATAAAATATAAGTTCAGTCTCTTACAGGTCACAGTTAGCTGTAAAAAATCCTTACAGGATGTCTTATACATTGTGCCTTACAGGGTTCAAAAAAACTGATGAGCTTAACAGCAGAAAATGGAGAATAATGTAATACTCTCATGAGATGTACACTTGGCAGACATGCTTTGTTGATTTCACTCACCTAACAGCAGAGCGAAACTGCAGAATTGGATGTGTGATCATTGAAAAAAATCTACATTTTGACTATAATCACTTTGGCTGCTGTCTGAACATTTGGCTGCTATAAACATTTACACAAACCTAAAAACACAGACTCTCTCTCTCTCTGTTTCTGATGTCCACTCCTGTGGAGTATGAGATGGGTTTCTTCTCATACGTTTCTTCTTCTTTTATCATCTTGTCTGAAAATAAAGAGTTCAGACTTACTTTATGTTCCATACTCATTATATTATATTACAATGTAGCCTGTAATAATAATAATAATAATAATAATAATAATAATAATAATAATATAAGATCAGTGAGTAGGAAGTTGAATCTCAGCTTACTCGGACAGCACAGTTCGTTCCTGTGTACCCTGAGCGACACTGACAGAAGTTTGGAAGCACACACTTTCCTCCATTTTGGCACTTTTGTTTGCAGACGGCTGTATTTAATAATACAACACGATTCATCATAATGTGTCGTAAAATCCAAATACAAAAGACATGAAAGCTTAAAAATAGAATATATTACTGTTTAATAGACACCAAGATCTCAGTTAGACTTACGAGTTTGGCACTGTAAACCTTCCCATCCAGTCTGGCAGTGACACGTGTTGGGGCCGGCACACTCGCCTCCATTTTTACACTTCTGTAAGCAAATCGCTGCATATAGAACAGAAATTGTGCATAATGTGTTTGGTTAATATGTTGTACTGTTATTCTCACCTATACTGCAAAAACATTTACTGTAGTGTACTGTACAGGAGAGTTGCCATTAAACTACCTACGCATACAGTAAATAACTCTAAACCATCTTTACAGGTAATTGCTGTTATTTTTTACAGTATGTTGTATTTTTCCTTAATATACTGCTAGTTGCACAAGTAAAATACTTGTAGATATAATCATAGAACGAAATACAATAAAATTTAGTACATGTTTTCATGTGGCTGACAGCATACTGTAATTAAAAGGTTAAGGATAGGGAATAAAGATCCCATACTTTACAGCCTCTGATATACTGGGATTTAAACACAACATTTTGAACAAGATGTAGAGCCTCAACTACTGAGCCACTACAACTATCTCATCAAGCTTGCACTGATTAAAGGTTTTACTAGTATATAAAGGTCAATTCAAGGATGACACAAGGAGAATTTTTTTCCATTTGTACCATAGACTGTGTAAAAGGAAATGGACAAATTCTGAAGAGCAACTTTGAAGCTCAACTGTGTGAGGTTTGGTCTTTGTCTCCATGGCTGGTGATGACTCATCCAACTCCCTGGTTAATGCATACAATAAATAAACAAATTTTCATAATGAACTGAGCCTTGGAAGCTTGCTACTAACCTCAGTTACCACAAACTAGCCAGCTTAGCCTTAGCTAAAATGTTAAGGTGGCTAAAATTAATGGGTTAATCAAAATTTATTTATATGCTAATGTTACTTAGCATTTGATTGAACTCTGTCATCCATACCCTACACATCACCCTATGTCAGCTCCTACATTTCTTGTGGTAAGTTAAACTACAACGATTCCAGTTAGCTAAAATATGCATAGCGGACAGCTAGGGATTTGACACCCGCAATACAACTCAAATCAGCCATATCCCTAATTATGCATAATTCTCTGGCATAATATAATTTTAACTGAGGCATTGCATGAAAACACACCCTTGTACAGTTGTCATGGAGACTCAAACCATTTTTTTTTTTTTTGGGTCAGGCTAAAAACATGTTTATTTTTGTAGTGGAACACACGTTTGGAGCCAAATGACATCCTACAGGTCGTTTGAGGAACTGCACATTTTGGTAAATCCATGTTCGACTCATTTTTCAGAACTACCCCTTGCTGAAATTGATAGATATCCCACTATGCATTGCACTAAACAAATTACTGCTATGAATGTCTACCTGTTTACAGTATGATCCTGTAAAATGTTAAGCACTTAGCTCTAAAATACTAAGAGCTAATTATAAATTTATTATTATATATAACGTATTATAAATTTACAGCATTAAAAAAAAGGAACGTTATATTAAATATTATTACTAAAAGGCTTGACTTATATAACAGCTCACTTACGGATGTCACAGATTTCCCCCCGCCAGCCAGAAGCACAGGAACAGGTGTTTGGACCAACACACTTCCCTTTATTCATGCACATTGGATCACATACACCTGTGCGCAAACATGCAAGTGTAATACAAGGTAGTCAAAACCATTTCAATATTTGCTATTTCTTGGACAATATGAGTATGTATATTTAAAGATAGGTAGGTAGCTACAGTAAGCTTCCATACAAAATTACCAACATAACAGAAATTCTATCACAATATTTCACACAGTCAGTGGAAGAGTTTGTTAAAATTAGAAGGAACTTCAAATGCACATGGAATTTGTACCTGACAGATTTGGCACTTTTATTGATGTCAGGGGTGAAATAATCAAGTCATTGATCTCAAAAATCTCTGTCTGAGGAACTTTGATATTAGAAATTTAACACTCACTTATTTGACATCTTTTGCCAGTGTAGCCTTCAGCACAGGAGCACACATTGTTCCTCATGCACTGACCACGGTTTTTACAGGGAGGGTTGCACACAGCTACAACAACAACAAAAGTATGCTGTATTATTATTTTTTATTTTATATTGTTCTTCACACAAGATTATCTGTATATTAATTAGCTAATATATCTTATGAGTAATATAAATAAATATGGCACTGTTGCGACGTTTGCTCCAATCTCGCAAAAACAAGCCAGTAGTTTGATCAGCTATGTTAAATTATTCCCAGATGCAAACATGTGTATTCATATGTGTCTAAATGTGCTATTCGCGCCTTACACTCATTGTTCCTGGGATAAGATTTTGTAAATAAGCCATCTCTCCTTATTTTCTGTTCTCTCCTTTTCTGCTCTCTCCTCTCTCTCTCTCTCTCCCTCTCTTCTTTCCCTCTCTCTGTCTCTCTGTCGAGCTATACATGTTCGCTCCTGAGTTACCAGTGATCCAGACCCCTCTTCCCTCTGGACCCGTCTAACTGGTCCTGGAGTCCTGCTTCTGGTTGGAGATCTCGTCGCATGGATGCCCCGTGTGGTCTGCCTGGATTTGTATGGTGGCTGGGGATGGTTTCCATTAAGACTGTCCTATCATCGATTGATGCTCTGGGGACCTGTGACTTCAGTTGTTCGATAGCTCAGGACTGGAATCTCCTACAGTCTACCTGAGCCTCCAGGAACAAACTGGACTCCTTTTAATTTTAACACATCTCCTGTTACACTGAACTTCCAGTACACATTATTAAGTTGATCAATCCCTGCTATCCATTATCACCCAGATGAGGATGGGTTCCCTGTTGAGTCTGGTTCCTCTCAAGGTTTCTTCCTATTACCATCCCAAGGAGTTTTTCCTTGCCACCGTCGCCCTCGGCTTGCTCATCAGGGACAATCTTATCATTTTGATTCATACACATTGCATACAGACTTACTTCTTTTTATTGTGTAAAGCTGCTTTGCGACAATGTCAATTGTTAAAAGCGCTATATAAATAAAATTGACTTGACTTGACTTAAAGGTATCATAGGTATCAAGGCTCACAAAATCCTCTGTAACTGCACTGTACCTATCTGGCACTGTGATCCATAGAAGCCACTAGGACATGCACAGATGTTAGGCTTGATGCAGGTGCCACCATTCAGGCAGACAGGCTTACATTCAGCTGAAACACAAACAAACCGATTACAGTTGATTATTAAACACTGTGAAGACACAGCCTAGTGTGGTATGTAAATCACACTAAATTTCACACAACAGATTTGTGTAGTAGTTTCAAACGGACAAGGCTAATGAATATGTAGAAATCTGTCACCATGTTACCAGGGGAATGCTGATGGGCATGTGCAAATGTACAGTGTTGTAATAATAATAATAATAATAATAATAATACGATTCAAAGTTTTGATTGATACAAACTAAGCCTAATAATAAATAAATACAATATATATATATATTTTTTTTTACATGTCTTTTACATGTTAAAGCTTTCTTTAAGGAACATTATTGGAAGAAGTCTCTGATGCAGCAGACAAAATTAATTTTTCTCCCCATGTAACAACATTCATTTTCTACTACACACAAGGATACAGGCAAGTACCTGAGTTACAAGTTGGTCCATACCAGCCAGGCTTGCACCTACACACTTCAGGAGACACACATTCCCCACCATTCTCGCAGTGCCGGGTACACACCACTGTAGACCCACAGCCACAGATGAACTCAATATAAAGTTGCAAAATGTAATATTGGAGATTTATTTGATCAAATGAAGACACATTCTTAAAAAAAATGTGCAAAATAAAAGACTGTTGTTAGAATGCACTGCTCAAGTAAATGAAAAACTCTGCTCACTAATGTCGCACTGTGGCCCCACATAGCCATAGGGGCAGGTGCACAGGTTCCTGGACAAGCAGCTGCCTCCATTTTGACAAGGTGGGTCACATGTAGCTGAGAGGCAAAGCAAAGAAAACAATGAAATACACAGCAACATAAATGATGAACTGCAAAAAACAGCAAAATCCTAGCAGGTGAAAATATCTGAAGTGTAGTTAAATGTATAATTTTCAATTACGTTTTCTATTTCTATAATTTCCTATTAAAAGTTTACAAAGAATTCCTCCAAAACCTTCAAAAAACTTTCATGGCACTTATCCTAGTGTTTGACTAAAGCTTGGATACCATCAAGACAGAAAGTTTTCTCAGTACACCAGAAGAGCCATTATCAGACTGCTGCTTCATGTCTAAAATGCTGGCCTCCCAGGAATTCCTTTAATGACCCAAACATGTGGAAATGGCTTGGAGGAGGGTCAGGACTATATGGGGAATGTGGCAATAACTCCTGTAATGTGCAAGTGGATGAATGATTGATTGTGTGTACAGTTCCCACAGACAGATGCGTCGTGGGACATTTCTGCAAGTTAGCAACAAGTTAGCTGTCAGTTTCAGTTAAGTCGGCCGCCCCACTCACAGAATGTTCATGCAGTGGGCTCCGAGACACCTCAGCCATCTTTTATGGAAGTATGGCATTCTTTAAAATGTTTACACCATTCATGTTTTACAGCAGCTAAGAATCTCCTCACAGACCTGTGCTAGAAATCTTCTGTAAATAATAATCAGTGTTCATTGACCAGAAGTTTCATCACAAGTCCCAGTTTGACTTGAACACTCATTGTAAATTTGTCGTACATTTCACAGCAGAAAGTTATTGATTGATTGATTGATTGTTAGTGTCAGTGATTGAGAGACAAATCCTACCTTCCTCACAGGTTGGTCCCCTGTATGCGGCAGGACACTCACAGACATTGGGCTTTACACACTTCCCTCTGTTCTTGCAGTCAGGACGACACACAGCTGATAGAAATGAAACCGATTTTGAGATTATGGTTTGATATGTGCATAGTGTGTTTTGTGTGAAACGTGCTTCGGATAGTAGCTAATTTAAGAAAGAGCGCTCACCGATGTGGCAGTTATATCCAGTGTATCCTTCTTTACATGTGCATGTGTTAGGTAGAGTGCACTCCATGTTCTGACCACATGGATAACGACATGTGGCTGCAAACAGAGCACGAAAGTTATAACATTCTTATTGTGCATTCTGTGGAAAATAATCAGCTATGTGATGGCGTGATGAAGTGTTTTATTCAAGTTATACGACTGCAATTTTCCTACGGATGCATATTTTTGTTTATTATAGAATAAAAGTCTTTTATTGTTTACAGATGTTTAGTGTTTTTTATGTTTTTAGTTACATTTCCAATTCTCTCCACCACTTATATTAATTCCATTCCATTGCCAACCTCTCTTTTTTTCTCTCTCTCACTTGTTTAGAATGGCAAAAAATGCTACTTTTCCCGTCCTGAAGACTTTCCTGTACAAAACAACTTAACGTCCTTTATAAAAGCATCCAAGGAAAATAAATATGATTTATAGTCATGCCTGAATTTAATACACTTAAATGCCAATATGCTAACCTTTACATGTGATCCCATCCCCAATGTATCCGTTAGGACAGCGGCCACACTTGAAATGTCCAGTGCTGGAAGGCTCGCAAGAAACACCAGGAAAACAGGAAGAAGCAGTGCAGGTCCTCGCATCTTCAACAACAACAGGTTTTGAGTCCTGCTCATGAAGCTGCCCTCCAGATCCAGAAGGTGTTGCAGGACTGTTATCGTGGTTAACAGAACTTAAAATAGTCTTTCTCTCAATGAGTGATGGTGTCTTTTTATTGGAATGCAGTCTCTCAGCTATTACAGAGGGTTCTGTAGATCTTTGAAGTGAGGTGGAGGATGATGAAGGGAAAAGGACATCAGCTCTGTCCCCTTCTCTAGTGACCGCTGTTGGCCCTGTAAAAGGTTCTGAATGTCATAAAGCTGAGTCTGATGAGCTAAAATATTCATTCTTGAAGGGCACAATCTGCTTTTCACTTGTGCCATAATCATCACAACCATGGCCTTTTCTACTGTATCTCTACTTACTGTTTTCTGGTTTTGATGTGCAGGTTTGTCCATTGCCATGGAGACCTTGAGGACAGGGACCACAGACATATCCAGCAGATGTATACACACTCTCAAAGCACTGGACTCCTGGGTAACAGGGTCGCCCGGAGCATGGGCTCTGAGCTACAGAAAAAAATATTATTGATTTAGATGACAGGGAAAACAACATAAAGCTTTTTAAACATATTTAAAAAAAGAATCACAGCATTTCAATCATAAAGAAGCTGTATAGCATCTTTATCTGTCTTTGAACATTCCTGAAATGACTTCAAGTCTTACTTGCTTTCCAAGTTGCCAAACTGCTTGTTTTGCACCAAATAATAATTTTTCTAGTTCATTTTTTTTTTTTTTTTTACTGCAGATGTCTTTTGGACACTATGCCCAGCAGGATCCAGCATTTTTTGAAGAATAAAGGATTTCATACTAAATATTGATATATAGAGCAATTACATTAAATTCCTGTTTTGTCTCAATACTTTTGGCTACCTATATAACTATAAAATCACAGTATATTTAGTGTATGTTTCTTGTAAATGGTTACATTAATAAACACGAATGCTACCTTGTCATATAGCTTTCAAAACTCTGAAGCAAGTTTTATTATAGTCTATAAGTCTTAGGATAGATGTAAATCTGCACTGTTTCAAATTAACTTTCGTACCTGGGTTGAGGTTGGGTTTGAAGGGTCTGGGGTTGACTCCTTCATCCTCTGTACGGTCTCTGTGTCTTGCTTTGCCTTTCAAACCAGCACATGCAACTTCTATTAGAGGAGGTTCATCTCCTACTATTAATATTACTACTAATAATAATAATTATTATTATTTGGAGTAATAATAATAATAATGATACTGAAGTCATGCTGCTGGTAAAAGTGAATATTTTTTACATGACGAAAAAATCATCAATTGCTCAAAAAATAATATGAGAACTCACGGATGCAGGTTTTCCCGTCCCCGGTAAAGTGATCAGGACAGGGTCCACAAACAAATGACCCTAGTGTGTTTTTACAGGTCACCCCAGGGAAGCATGAAGCTGACACACACTCATCAATGTCCTCCTCACATGTCACACCTGCAGTAAGACACAACATCGAACAGAACTAAAGCAACCTTAACAACGATTGGAAAAGTTTATCTCACCGACAAGTATGTCTTTCTATAATGATATCTATACAGAATAGCAGCCACGAAAATGAGTATGAATATGAGTATGTACCAGTAAAACCTGCTGGGCAAAGACACGTGAAAGATCTCAGTCCATCTACACAGTCACCCCTCTGACACGGGTTCGATTTGCAGTCATTCACATTAACTTGACATCTCTCTCCCTCCAGACCAGCTGGGCAGACACACAGATACTCGCCACTACCAGGAGGGAAGTTCATGTTGGTCACGCACGAGGCTCCATTGTAGCAGACACAGGGGCGCACTGAGACCTGGGAAACATGCATGTATTCCTGAAATAACTCGTCTCAGTAGTCAGACAGCAGTCTCAGTCTCAACAGCAATACGTTTTAATGTGAAGTGTAAGGCTAAGGTTGATTTAAATTCATTTATTTTTTACTACTTTCATACACAGTAAGTTCCATTATAGTCTAAATTTGCACTGATGCATGTACACTACTATTTGCACTTCTTGTAGAGGTTTACTACATTTCATTGTTGAGTAACTGTACTATGCAATGACCATAAACCTCTATCTATCTATCTATCTATCTATCTATCTATCTATCTATCTACAGTATATATATCTACAGTATATATCCACTTGTCACCCTCTTGTGGTCATAGTATGCACTTAAATTGCTATGCATAACATGCAGATAAGTTAACAGGACTCACTCACTCATAGTCAATACCACTTCATCCTGCATACAGGGTCACAGGGGGCCTGAAGCCTTTCCCTGGAGACCTAGAGCACGAGGCAGGGTACCAGTCCATAGCAGGACACACATATACACACACACACCCAAGCCCATTCTCACACTACGGGCAATTTGAGAACACCAATCAGACTAATCTACATGTCTTTGGACTGTGGGAGAAAACCCACCAAGCACAGAGAGAACAAGTAAACACAGACCTAAAGGAGGAAGGCGACAGTGTTGCAGCCTTATTTCCACCCTCAGCTGTTCCAACCACTCAGCATCCCCAGTATACTAATCACCGTTTAGTTTTGAACTAAACGAATGATTAAACTGAGTGTGGGTTTGATAGTACAGTATATGCAAACTACACCTCACCTTTACAGTGGCATGTGTCTCTGCATTACAGTCATCTATCACAGTCAGCTCAAAGGTCACTGCGGAGGGTGAAAGGGCTTTCCAGATGAGCAGGCCAGCAGGAGAAAGAACAGCATCTTTAGGCCCAGACAGCAGAGTGAACTGAACCGCAGAACCTTCTGGATCAGTGGACACAAACTGGTACACAAAGTTTTCCCCATAGAATGTCTGCAGGTGGCTTTGTTCTGAATGAAACAATGGAGGTTGATTTTCTGGAACACAATGTGACATTCCGAAAGAAAAACTTACATACCCAGGTTCTGACGTGGAATACATCACTTATGCACATTCACTTAACATGACTCCTACACATTTGAGATATTCCTTCTTATTGACAGAAAACCAAAGACCAACATCAGATGCCTCTTCATCATTAATATGAACAGGTACAGTACAGTGTCTTACTCTCACTAATGGACCAAGTGTACTTGGAGAGGTCAGGTCGACAGATGAGACAGGGGCTGCTGGGACTGCGCTCACTTTCTCCATAACACTGACCATCAATGCTACAGCTGCTGTTCTGAGAAGGTGTAATAAACATGTCCAAATGTGTATCAGTAAGAACAAATAAAAGAATGATTTTCTTTTCATTTTTATAAACTTAATAAATTTTTATAAACTCATTTATTAATTTTTCTTTAGATTTTATTTACTTGCATTCTTATTATTTCATTATTTTTGCATTACTCCAAAAACTACGGTTACTCCAAATAATACTATGGTTTATTCTGCTTTCTCACGTTGTTTCTTAATGACTTTTTTTTATTATTATTATGTACTGTCCATATTATCTGCCTACGTGAAGTCTCTCAATTTATTGTCTTATTAATGTTCTTGTTACGCAATGCCATATGCAGACAAAAGTAATATTATTTAAAAATGTTTGAGGCTATGTTGGAATCTTTATTTTCAATAGTGATCTATTATATGTACACGGTATAGGAAATAATAATGTATTGTTATGTGACTCATGTGCAAAGAGAGAGGCCAAAAGGCACAATCGGCTAAATTGTTTCCAAACATACATAATGGTTCAGAGGAATGGCTTTTAAGATTGAAGGTAACTCATGTGCAGTAATTTTCCATGTTTAAGAATGATTGCAAGCAGGTGAGAATCGAAATAAGTAATAATTGTTGTTACACAATATAAAATGTATATAAGCATAGCTCATATCCTTTAAGTAATTCAAATTGTATGAATATGAATATTAGAACACCATTCTTGCATATGGACGACCCATTACCCAGTAAACCTGTGTTGCCAAGCCTACTGTATGTTTGCATATTGAAACATGCTAAGCAGAAATAATTAACATGGTATAAACATTTGCATGTTTTAAAGTAACGCAGACGCAGATGGAATAATGTTTTCAGATCGCTGTGCAGTCAAAATATTTAACTTTTTAACTTTTACTAGCTCTAACTGTATAGAAGGACGAATGTCTTTAAGACATCTTCATTTCTAGTCCCTACAGAGTGTTACAAAGACATATGACTAATACATTAATGCCAGCTTTAAAGATCTTACTATGTAGAGATGTTTACACACCTTTAAAGTGCACCGAACCCCATTGCTCAGTGTACACTCTTGACATGTGCCATCAAACAGTGTGAATATCTTGGCATTGCTGAAGCTGTAGCCATCATTGGAAACCTGTAGAAAGACGACAAAGATTGCTTAAAATAAGTTGAATCTCATTATTCAACATTAGCGTGTGTATACATGCTACAACATTTTTACAGCCTTCTCCTTAACATATGTGTAATAGCATTTTGTGCATGGACTGTGTGTTTTAATGAGTATGCAATTTTAGGCATATTCACCTAAAAGGCAAAAAAAAAAAAAAAAAACATGGTGTTGAAGTGCTTGAAGTTAATGTATTCATTGTATACAGTTAAACTATTCTTGATAAATAAACCTGTCAAAATGTTTTATATTCTAAAATGATTATGCATTATTCCAGCTACTGTAAAAGGTGGACTTTATATTAGACTCGCCTCTCTTTCGCACCTCTGATGCCAACAGCACATCTAACACAGACGTCCAACTTTTTCAAGCCAGAATACAAACCGTATAGATATATGAACAGGCACCTTAATTTGCCAGCGAGTCACAGGTGGATGGTGGACATCGGCAATTTGTACATCTCCACCAGGGAGCTGGCACTTTAAAGCAGATGAGCTAAGGAAGAGTGCAGTAACCACCAGAGGATCACCCAGTGATTCACCATCTCCTATCTGTACAAAAAAGGAGACATTTACATCCAACTACTGTATACAAAGCACAAATTAATAAAAGAGTCAAGAAAGACATTACCTTCTCCTTCATCACTTCACATTTTAGCTCATATGTGTTCCTAAAGCCTTTCCCAAGGACTCTGACAGTGGAACAGGAGCTGTGTTTAACATCACAGAGTCCTCCACCCTCCAATTCTGTGATCTCTGGAGTCTGATCTGAAAAAAAAATGAAGATGCTTCTATTATTGTTTTCTAATAATAGAATTTACTAGAGTGCTTTATTTCTTTAATATAGTGCCACTTTGGCTATATTTTGGCTATATATATATATATATATATATATATATATATATAGCCAAAATATTGCCAAAGTATATATATATATATTATTCATTAATGAATGACTTGTGATTGTTTCATAATGTGTAATTTTAAAAGTAATTAACATCAACAATAAATAGCAATATGGTATAAATTTACTATAATAGTTATATACACTATAATATGTAAATTATATAGCAGATTGTATGTACTGTGGGAAGTCATTGTCTTTTGTACTTGCTGGCGCATTCTCCCAAAAAAAGAAAATATTTTTTTAGATTCTACTATTTTTTGTTGCATGTGTAGCTCTTCTGGACTCACCAGAGACCTGGCTGCAGTCATATGAGCCAAACCCAGGAAAACACATACACCCACGCTCTGTGCATTGCCCGTTGCCATTGCAATTGTTCGGACACTTAAGGAAGGCAAGGACGTCCCCGAGCTCCTCCCTTCTTCCTTTTTTTTGCACCACTCTCCTCTCGCACTCATTCTCCAAAAGGGGCAAGGTGGCTACAAGCCAGGCTCTTTCATCCTTTAGCTGCTGGTCTATCACACACATTTGCAGTGCCTTCTCCATCACCTCATCCAATAGGCCAACACAGCCAAGTGCCACAGTGGAGTTATGCAAGGCATCACCACACAGCCTCTGGGCATCTGCCTCGGTTAGACCAGACTCAGTAGGCCATGTTGGTGCTGGTAGTTCGGGATGTGTAGATAGAACCTGGTCTTCAGGGAAAAAATACTTAAAGCTCTCTGAGTGTGACTGGCTTACACTCTGATCGGCATTGGCCGATGATGCTTGTTTGTGGTTCTGGTACCTCCCTCGACTCTGAGTGCCAGTAGCCTGTCGGTGTGCCTTCCGATGATTTCTCGGACTGCCTGTGAGAGGCTTGATGGGTCTGATATATTCTGCTGTGATATCCCGGGAAGGGATTATAGAAGGGGAGTGAAAGGTAGTCAAATGAATGCAGGGGAAAGAGCTAGAGGGAAGATTAGGTGTAAGGTTTGATTGACGTGGCGCCTTCTCACAGTGGCAAAAGGGACGGATGCTCATTTGGTTCTCGTAGGCTGGGATTTTGTCAAAAAAGCTGCTGCTTGGTTCTAGCCTATGGACCAAAAAATTGAACATCATTCCATTAAAATTCACCTTTCATTGATTTGAACTAAATGCCATGAAATTTAAACATAATGAAAATCATATAAGCAACTGGTTCTATGGAAAACATTTGCAAATGTTTTTTAACAGAATTCTCGTATGATATATAAAAAATATTATTCGTATGTGATACTTTTTGTTGTTTATTGTATAATAGTGCAACCTTCTAAAAAGGTCAGCAAAAGGCATTGTAATAATGCAAATCCCCACCAATTAATCTAAATTAAAATCAAAACTAAGATTAGGGTTGGGACGGAGATATTGTTTTAAATCAGAAATATATAAAACACACTGAGAAAAAAACAGAAACTCACTGATTCTAATTTTTCATGAAAACCTTTTTTTCACCAGATGAATACATTATGAATTAAAGGTCTTACCTCCATGCGTTAATAAAAGAATTACTATCTTTTAAAGTTTCCCCTCCTGCTCTGTGGTAATCATTGAGTGGTTGTCCATCAAAAGTTCCACAAAGACCCTCAGTGTGGCTCCGGTCAGACCCTGGAGCCATCACAGTCAGGCTCATGCCCCAGTCAGCTACATCCGCCCGAACAAATGCACCTGAAGAGAATGTCACCTATAACAGAGAGAGAGTTTATTAAATATACAGTATATTCATGCATCTACACAAGTGTGCACCTTCTGTTGAAAAGACCATGCAAATAATTTAAAGTTAAAGTAAGATCAGAATGAGCTGACTCTAGCAACTACAGTATAAAATTGTAACTCACAATTATAAAGTTTATAAGAATTACCATTAAGACTACACTATTTAATTATTTACTGTAGTTTGGGTAACAGTGCCTTACAGTGACTTTCCGACCCTGATAAGACTCAGTGATGCGAATTCCCCTCTTTGCCAGATCTCCATTCTTCACTATGAGGCGTGGCTTTGTTTCTCCAGCCAGTCCATTACACATGTCAAAAGAGATGACCGCGGCTCCATCTCTGACTGCAAAGCCACATACACAGGACGTGGGGTGGGCTGTTATACTAGCACACTCCCACTGGCGGACGTGCACTTCGAACAGCCGAACTGTGCTCTTGTATAGGACGAATGTGCCTACATGGAAGTTATCATATGTCCTAGGAGCAGGGAACAGGT